>PVKZ01009675.1:0-10089 GCA_004027375.1 Macroglossus sobrinus
CCCATTATCTGTCTGGTATCACACCCTGCCCGTGGTCCTGGCTTTCAGACCTCTTTACATTGCTGGCACCTGGGCATTTCTTTTGCTCGATTTTTGTCTTCGGTTACCTATTAAAACCTTTTTGGGTTACATTTTATACAGAATTTCTATGTTTGGAGCTAGAATGGGGTCTCTGTATTGATACTACTATATCTACTATATCTATATATAGTTTATATATATATATAAACTCCAGGGATCAGATTTGGGGGAAAAGGAAGCAGAAGAAAACGACATAAAAGCAGAACTGAGGGGACTGGAGGTTTGAGTCTGTGGGAGGCAGAATAGAAGGCTCTCGTTCTTGTCTGTACTGAAGAGATGACACAGGGTCACACAGAGCTGTGCCTACTGTCAGCTCTGCTCATTCTGTGACCCTGGGCGAGTGACTAGTAACACCCACGGGAGTCCAGGCGGGATACTAAATTAGAGGAAGAAGTATGAGGTTGTCGACGTGGAGGTAACAGCTGAGAGAGATATAGGGGGAGGGTCCTCATCCTGCATTTTTAAATAAAGGTATCTTTTGACCCAAAAGGATAGCTAGAGAAAAGGGGAAGCTGATTAAATCAGGAAAGCAGTCTCAGACAGGGAGAGGAGTAAGAGAGGCAGGGGACACTGGGTTTCCTCTGCTAGAGGTTTAATATACTGGGATTGACTTTCACAAAGGCTCAGAGTATGACCCAAACATCGTACTGTGACTAAATAGGGAAGAAATGAACAGATTTCCCTTGTCGTTCTTAGCCCAATCTCTGAAATGTCTTCCCTCTTTCTCTATGTCAATCTTCAAATTAGGAAGTAACCAAGAGAATAAAAAGGAAGTAAATGAGAGAAGAACCCATAGGAAACTTGAATGAGTAGAAGACAGATGACTCAGGCTCTATTGCAAACATCTGTATTCTCTCCAGGACCTGGATTTGCTGAGAACTCCAGCCGGGGAGAGAGGACCATGTGGCTGCTTCTAGCTCTGCTCCTTTTCTTCCTCCCAGGTGAGCAGGGCTGGGGCTTGGGGAACCTGGTATTACAGAGAGCGGGATAGTACATAGAAGGGCTGTCCTGGGTTCGAGTAGAGGCAACGTGTCAGCAGAAATGGGAAGGACATATCTAGTCACCCATCTGTATATTCTTTTATACATTTAAGTATTCCTCCACAGATCCTACCTACGCTTATTGGAAGCCAACAGCGTGCCAGGATTGTTCCAGGTGCTGTAATTAAGAGCAGCTTCTACACTCAGGGACTCACAGTTGAATGAGGGAATGAAGTAATTACAATGCATTGTGGGATCTGTTGTAGAAGACACTCATCCCTGTAGCGATATGCATGCACAGCCGGGACCCCTAACTCTGCTCTTGGAAGGACGCAAGTCTTCTCTGAGGCATCCCTGAAAGTTGGTCTTGAAGGATGAGTAGAAAAGGGGAACACCTGAGCAAAAGTATGGAGATAGAAATGATCGTGGAAAGGGCGGGAACTAGCAATGGCTCTGTTTTGTTGGAGTTTAGTCGAAAGGGGCTGGAAAGCTTTGTTAGGAGGAATTAATGGAGGGTCTGTAATGCCATTCTCGGCACCCACTTTAAATTCCTGTAAGTCAAGGTGTGGTGTAAGCAAGCAAATAAAATTGCCCCTCAAAGTCTGGACTTTTGAGAAGAGGAACTCTTAGAAAAGATGCTCTGAAGGAGTGAGGCACATTTTTCTGTGGGAAGTAGGTTTGGGATAAAAATGAGAGGGTATTCTTCATGTTTGTAGGATCACTTTTTAGAATTTATTCATTTAAATTAGTTTCAAATATACAGTACTTTGGTTAGACTTCTATGTAGTTCGTAAAACAATCCCTTCAATTGCTCCCTCCCTTCCTTGGCACTCTACCTAGCCATCATCTTAATGTTAACTGCATTCCCTCTGCCATGTTCCCCACCCCCACGACCAACTGTCAACTACTAATCTGTACTTCTTTAACCCTTTACTCCATTCTCCCTGTCCCCCTAACTCCCCTCCCCTCTGTCTGTCACCAAATTATCCACTATATCTGTGAGTCTGTTTTGGATGAGTTTGTTCTTTTTGTTCCTTAGATTCCACATATAAGTGAAATCATATGGTATTTATCTTTGAAATAACTCTGAGTTATTTCACTCAGCATAAGAACCTCTAGGTCCATCCATGTCATTGCAAATGGTAGGATTTCATATTTTTGATGGCTGAGTAATATTTCATTATATATATGAACCATAATTTCTTAATCTAATTGTTTGTTGATGGGCATTTAGGTTGTTTCTATATCTTGGCTATTGTAAACTGTGCTGCCATGAACATAGGGGTGCATAGATCTTCACAAATTATCGTTTTGATTTTCTTTGAATAAATACCCAGAAGTGCAATTGCTGGGTCAAAGATATATACATTTTTAATTTTTTGAGAAACCTCCATACCATTTTCCATAGCAGCCATGCCAATTTGCAATCCCACCAACAATGAGGGTTCCCTTTTCTCCGCATCCTCACCAATACATGTTTTTTGATCATAGGATAAGTTTTATGGTTTCATTTCCTTAAAAAGCATAGAATCTGCCCAACACAATGACAGCTCGTCCAGAGAAGTGGGTGGAAAGGCAGAGATTTCAAATAAGAGATTGGTTGGGTAACACTGAGCAAAAGTAGTGTGGTTTTCTGACAAATAGGATGAGTGGACCAGAGGAACTCTATGCTCTTCTCAGGCCCCCATAATTGAGATTTTAAACTTGATGCATCTTGTGCACATGAGAGGTGCTCAAAATGTCTTAAAAGATGATGATGATGATCATGGACATTTTGTGAATCACCATAATTAAAGAAGTGGGCACCCAAAGCAGTGGTGGCTGGAGCCAGCTTGCGAGGGCTCATGAGAGCCGATTATGAGCACGTTTTCCCAACTTCATGTTCAGTGACACAATGTTTTATTTCGAAATTAGTCATAGCGAGAGTACTTACACCATGGAAATGGACAAACGTTGCAAATCAGGGCTTCTCCCCACCCCATCCCCCACAGAGAATTGGTTTACCATCATGTCACTGTTTGTTTAAATCCGATTGCTTAAATCTGATAAAGTTACCTAAATGCCCTAGCCTGGGTACCGCTCTTCCCATCCCTTTGTAGGACCCTGGCCAACCTATCCAACCCCAGAGGGTCTCCTTTCCACCCAGGTACCTTGCAGCTGGGGCCTGGATGAAGATTTGAAATCATTTGTAAAGACTTAAAATTTCAGGCCTCCTTTCTCATCCCAGCTTCTGGCTCATCCCCTTCCTATCTTTCCCAGTATTCTCCTTCACCTAACATACCCGTCTGGGCTTATACATACTGTTTGGAAAAATGCAACCACTTGAAATATATGAAGGGCCCCAAAAGGGGGATTGCTAACCTAAGAGTGGGAATGAGAACGGGATGTGTGGAAAGATGGTGAGGACAATTCCAGAGCAAGGAGAAAGAGGACAAAGACACAGAAAGTATATTTCCATATAAAATGAGCAAACATGGAATTCACGTTCATTAAGCATTTGATAACCTGCCAACACTTTCAAATCTATGACATCGTTGAACTCTCTGACCAACATTGTGGCCAGGGCAGGGCAAATAGCATTCTGTCCATTTTATAGAGAAGATGGTAAAGGGATCCGCCTATGGCATATCCACGAAGTCGAAGACCTGAAAATAAAATCCAGCTCTGCTTCATCTTCAGAGCTCCTGCCTGTTTCTTAGAAAGCTGAAGGTCTCTACTCATCCTGCTGACGAACTCCAGACCCTCTGGTTTAGGTCCTAAGCTCAGGTGTCCCTCCAGGTTCTCATCCCATCTGCGTCTCCCTGGCAACTTGCCCTTCAGGCTTCAGGCAGATGCTGCTGCTGCTGCTGCTGTGGGGGCCCACCTGGATGGAGTCCCAGGATGTGGCTTGTGTTTTCCAGGCTGTTTGTCTCTGACGGGCCCCAGCTTTGTGACGGGCACCGCGGGGAGCTCTCTGACTGTGCGGTGTCGGTACGAGCAGGAGTACAAGGAGAATAAGAAGTACTGGTGCCGAGGGGAGGATGACACAGCTTGTGACATGATCGTGGAGACGAAGGAGAAAGGGAAAGAAGAGAGGAATGGCTGGGTGTCCATCAGAGACAGCACCGACGACCTCACCTTCACCGTGACCATGAAGTGCCTCGACGCAGCTGACGCCGGACCCTACTGGTGTAAAATTCAGACAGTGTGGATCCTGGATGCGTGGTCACGGGACCCCTCGTTCCAGGTGCAGGTGTCTGTTTCGCCAGGTGAGAGCTCCGCTCGCTCCAGGAGCAGACCTTATGAGATGTGACCGGACCTGGGGATGAGGATGGCTGCTACACTGAAGCGTGTCTCTGGGTCTTGTCCTCAGTCTCAGGGGGGTTGGGGAGAGCCGATGGTGTGGGCAGAGACATAGGTGGCTGATCCTTCAGCCTTAGGGAGTTGGGGGTAGAGCTGAAGGAACCCTCACTCTCAAAGGGCTGAGGCCTCACCCCATTGCCCAAAAAGTTCTTCCATGCTGAGCCAAGCCTGTTTCCACCACGTCCTTCAGAACTCTGTGCCGAAGGAAATACACCCTTCACACATACACCTTCGGCTTGCTCACGGAACACGCTCTTTACCACGCTGTCCTGAATTTGGCCTCTTATTTCAAGATGTAGGCTTTCAGAGTGGACGCTGCGACGTCTGCTCCCCGTGTGTCCCAGGGCCACGAAGCCACGTCCACATGCTCCCAGCTCCCCATCACAACCTCCAACCTATGGCTTTCCCATCCGCTTTCTGTAAAACTCACGTCACACAACGGACGGATGGCCTCACCCTCCCCCCATCCCTTCTTGACGTGGCCAGCCGTTGGCTTCCGGAATGCTCTTCTACGTTCAGCGGGAAGCTGGAAGCTTCTCCACCCCAACCCTCTGATCGTGTGGGGAGCTTTAAGTGACTAACGTGGGAAACATCCTGGTCTCAGCTTTCCTGGCCCGCTCGACATTAGCAGCTTGCATTCTTACTCTCGTTCCAAATCCCACTCCATGGCAGCCTTACACATCTTGTTGTCACCCCCAAAGTGGTCCATATCCAAACCTCGATACTTCTCAAGCCTTCTGCTTCCTAACAGCCTTCCATGTGTTGGTCCTCCCATGCCTCCACCCCCGCTGTGCCCATTCTCGACCTCACAAACACCTCCGGGCTGTGGTTCTGCCCCTACCCTGCCCCTATCCAGACCTCACCCCCTTCCCGGGCCGGTTCCAAACCTCACGGTGGACTATATTTTCTTCTCTCACCAGTACCCACAATTCTCATGCACCATTTCCCTATGTACCTTTTGAAACCCTCCTTCCTGGATTCATCCTGAAATTAGGGTGACCAACCATGGGGTTTGCCCAGGACCGAGAGGTCTCTTGGGATGTGGGGCTTTTGGTGCTAAAACTGGAGGAATCCCAGGCAAACTTGGGCTATTCGGTGACCCTACCTAAACTCCACCTGCTCCAGAACTGCTGAGAAAAAAGCCACAAATCACACCTCTGGGTGTCAGTGGAAGTTTGTCATTTCCAATAGTACCCTCCCATTCTTCTACGTTCCCAAGAGCACACGGGATAGCGGACTGAATTCTTAATTTCCTTCCTTCTCTGCTTACAAATGTCTGTGCAGCCTCACTCATTCTTCCCTCTTTCCCTTTTAGGTTGAGGGTACAGTTTTTATCTCCCGTTGAAGAGTAACCCTCCCGAGGCTGGCTTCTCATCCTGTGGCTCCTTGGCCCCTCATCCCCTTAAGCCAAACTTCTTCGCTCATTCATACCTCTTTCCCACCGATTATCTACACTCTCTTCTATCTTTAGCCTCCTCCTCATCACTGCACTTCTCCGTCTGCCTGTAAACCTGCTCGTGTCTCTCATGTCCTAAAAGCATCTCGTAACCCTGCAGCCCCTCCGTGTGCCACCATTGCTCATGACTCTCCTTTCTGCTCGCCCAGAAGGAGGGCGAGGGACACTTCAGCCCTTGTGCTCCTGCTGTAGCTGGTGGACATCCACGCCCATGCCTGCCACTTTCTCTTAAAGTGAGATGATCTGCTCAGCTGTCTCTGTCTCTCTGTGTTGGCAGGGATGCTGCCACATCCATCAGTGACTCTCGAGCAGCAAGGACATCGGATCCTGTTGTAGGGTGAAACAGAGCCCGTGCTGGGTGCTCTGTGAAGGGCTGAGCCTCTGGGGAAATGCCTCTTGTGGATCCCCATGAGTTTGGAGCAGAGTAGGGGTGGGAGCGTGGGTTATGCTGATCGTCTGGACACCTGAGGTCCTTGGGAGGAGCTGGGTGACAACCCGTCTGAACCCTAGCCATAGGTTAAAGTGGCCTTAGCTTTCATGTGAAGGGTACTCTGAGCCCCTCCCACAGTCTGTATGAGGCTGGGCCATCTTCATCCAGACCCCTCCCCACCCTTGCTCCCCCTGGGGGTCCTCATCAGGCTGGGGAACCCCTGAGAGACCCCTGCTCTCACCCCAGGCAGAATCAGACTTAAAATAGAAAAAGCAACCTGATCCTTACCAGAGGGGACTCGGAGCCAGTTCTGGAAAAGTCTCATTGGCCCTGGAGGGGCCCCACCCAGGCGGTGGCCTGGGTGTGGCTTCAGGCTACATCTCGCTCCAGCCCCTTCTGTGAGCGGATGACTGCATATGACGTCAGACGCAAACAGGTGCTTCGTGCGTGGCTGGGGAGGGAGCAGCGCCTGATGTGCGACTTTATTTCCAGCACCACGTACAACCCCCAGAAGGACCTCTCCTGCCGCTGTCTCAGCAGTGATCACCCGCCAAGTGAGCGCCTGCCATCCAGGGTAAGGGCTCCAGGCCCAGGGGCCGTGGAGGAGGGGCGTCAGCAGCAGCCTTAGGGGACCCGGGCAACCCACCATGTCCTTTGCACCTCGCTGTCTGTTGGGTCTTTCTCCAACTGTCGTCCTGGTTTTTTACGTGGCGGTTCTGAGCGGAGGATACCCCTTGTTCTGTGAATACGCTCTCCTGTGGGGCTGCCGCAAGGAGACAGGGAGAGGCTGGTTCCAGGTGCATGTACAGCCTGTCCTTCCATTCCCCCTTCCCCCCTCTCCTTCCCCGCCACATCTGGATGCTTTGTCCAGGTTCTGTGGTCCCAAGAAGAAAAGCTTTTGCTCTATGGGAGATCCTGCTCCCATGAGCTGCTCGTGGGAATGTGAGGGGGCCGGGCTGGCTCCAGGCTGCAGTTAGGACTCATTCTCCTCCTGTCAGAGATACCCAGAGATGTGTGTGATGTGATGCTGCTGCCAGGCCCCAAGGGAAGGGGACAAGGGCTTTAACGCGTGGGCGAGGATTGGTCCAGACGTCATTCTAACGAAGGGGAAACTGTGAAGAGAGAGGGACATACGGGTGAGCTCAGAGCACCCTTCTGGAAAGCAAGCAATGCCTGGGTCCTTCTTCTCTCTTCTTCACTCCATCACCTTTCAGTGACAGTCCCAAAGTGGCTCTTGGCTAAGGGAGGAGAGGTGACGGGGCCACCAGAAAGGGACCCTGGCATAGATCCCTTCTCGATTTGATTCTGAGTTATCTGGGCTCTAGAGTCGGGGCACAAGCAGGGGAGGGGAGAATCCTGAGGCCTCCCTGGGAGGAGGCACCTCATTTCCTGTCACTGTGTCCCCCACAGGGTTATCCTCGGCCCTGCCCACTTGTTGTTCCCGATCTTCCTGAAGCTGCTCGCGTTTCTGAGCGTGCTCAGTGCCATCCTCTGTGTGAGAAGACGTCAGAGGGGGCCTGGTGGGAGCCAGGGTAGGCCTGACCAGGGCCATGCCCCACACAGTGCACCGTCTCCAGGAATGTCCACCGACACCGCCCTTCAGACTGGACAGGAGAGACCTGCAGACTCTGTACTCTAGAGCAGGGAAGCAGTAGCACGTGGATTCTGGAGGGATCAAGCCTTCGGGGTGGAGGGGCATCGTTCCTGTGCCTCAAAGGAAGGTCTGGGATCTTAGAGGACACTCGCACTGAGTCTTCGGGTGGAGGAAAGAAGAGTCTCCAGGCCCCTGTGTGGGGTCCTTCCTTCTCCTCCCCAGATCCTCTGGTTCCTTGTCCTCATGCCCACCTCCCAAGGAAAAGAATTCTCTGGAAGTCGGATGCTCAGATGCCTGCTTTTTTATTCTCCTCCTCGGCACAAAAGCGTCTCAACCCTGTGTCCCCTGGGGCCATAACAACCTCCTTCCTGCAGACAGAAGGCTCCCTGAAGACATGCCCATCACCGCTTCAGTCCTTGAGCTCCATGTCATCCTCGGGACAATCCCCCGGGAGTTTGGTCCTGACACCATGCTCATGCCATCGCCCATGATCCTGCATGTTTAGGGTTCCCTCCCCTATCCTGACACCTCTGGGCCTCACTGGGCTTCACCTTCTTTGTGTGCGGTTGGGCCCAGTGCGTCTTTGCCTGGGGTGGCCATGCCTGAGCAAGTTCAAGTTAAAGTTCTGAGGTAGGTTGGCACGCAGTGGGGGAAAGAGGCAGTGGGTGCCCTTCCTCTAGATCCCTCCTGGAATTCTCCAACCTGGAAGGTCTCCTGTGCACAGAGCCCATGGAGAGTCCTTTATCTACTTCAGGGGAAGCTTGGCTGGGGCCACCTGTTGACCCCAAACCCTTTCCATGAGAGAGACAGACAGTTTTCCAAAGACAGGGTGGAGGAAACAGAGGGGAGGAGACGCCTCACTCACCGCATTAGGATGGCACGATGCCACAGCCACTGCTGGGCTTCCCCAGCCTGGGAAAGGGCTCAGTTGGTTTTTTGAATGCTTGTCAGTTGCTCCCTGTCTGAAGGAGAAATTCAATTTGCTGAGGGGTGCCTATTAATTAATCGTATTAATCAAACACACACAGAGATATAGAAACACCATGATGGCAATAGAGGAGCTTCTATTGCGCTTTATTTAAAAAGGTGAGCTTAGGAGTCAGCACAGCATGGACGGGACTGGTAAGGACCACGGGGGAGCCACGGGCAAGAGGCATCACAAGGGGAAATGTCGTGTCAGATCGGCCAGACCAGGGAAGGGTGATATTTAAGAAGGAAGTAGGATTCCTGTTGAGTGGGTGGTGGGAGGAGCAGGGAGAGAGAGAGAGAGAAGACATGTTAAGAACGACAGTGTAAGTGAAAGCAGAGAGGCAGGGAATATCATCGTAATAGTCACTCGTAGAGGACTTATCAGCAAATGCTGAGTGTGACGTCCACGTATCGTTTCTTACGCTATGGGTGTGCCTAAGACCCCAGGGGAGCGAAATCGTTCTTGAGGAAGATTTTTCGCAAACAGGGTTAACCTAGGACAGCCAAGGTCAAGGCATGCAATAGAGGCTTAGGACCCAGCTTTTATATAAACTTTGATTGGAGACACCTAGTCGGATTTGAGCAGCTCAAAAATGGGACTATAGATGTGTTTTAGGCAGGCTGATCTAGCAGACGTGTAAAATACTCTTGAGAGAAAGAGTCTGGGAGCATGGCTGTCTCAAGCCTGGAAAACTGGGAGAACTGGGCACCATTTACAGAAATAATAAGGTCAGGCGTGGGCTTGGGTGAGGCAGAGCTGAGCTTTCTCTGTGGGACTAGGATTGCCAAGCAGAGAGGTCTAGCAAGAAGCTAGAGATGTGGGTTAGATGAGTGCTGATGCCGGAAATAAGATGCATGAATATGTTAGCAGGAGGTCTTGAAGATTTCAGAAGCAAAGGCAGAGTGTTTGCAGCCCTGTGGTTAAGAAGCAGGAGTTTGGTGTTCTGTATGTTCTTCCATCGATCTGTGGGTCTGTCTCTCCACGCATATCACACTGTCCTGTTTACTACAGCTACATAAGTCTTAACATCCAGTCAAGTGATTCCTTCGAAGGGCAGAGAACAGGCACAGTAGTAATTCCTCCCTTTTTATTCTTTTTCAAAAAGTTTTTAGGTCTTCTAGGTCCTTCGTTTTCCACGTAAATTTCAGAGTAAACTTGTCTTTATCTACAAAAACATCTTGCTGGGATTTTGATAGGAATCATATTCAAGTTACAGATCAATGTTGTGAAAATAGC
>PVKZ01009676.1:0-10216 GCA_004027375.1 Macroglossus sobrinus
AGAAAGAAAGAAAGAAAGAAAGAAAGAAAGAAAGAAAGAAAGAAAGAAAGAAAGAAAGAAAGAAAGAAAGAAAGAAAGAAAGAAAGAAAGAAAAGAAAGAGAGAAAGAGAAAGAAAGAAAATTTCAGAGAACTTGGTTCTGGGGAATGTGCACTTCTGGGTATTAGATGCTTTAAAAGCTGTCGTCGTTGTCGTTGTCGTTGTCGTGGTCGCCGCTACAGTTGTTTACACGTGGCGTGTGTGGTGGAGGAAAAGGGAAGGGATGAATCGGAGGAGGAAAACAGCACATGGACCCTGGCGCCTGCTCTCCTCTCCCGGCCCTGGACCTACCCGTCCTCCCTCTGCCCCAGACACCGAGCCCGTTCTACAGACGGGTACGGTGGCCTCTCGCTACCTGCTGGACCCCGAGGCAGAAGTCAAATGACCCCCTTGCAGCTCTGAGAGCCAGGGCTGATCTGCGGTAGCCTTTTCTCTGCCCAGCCTCCTAGAATCGCTCCCCTCGGAGACTGAGGGATTTCTTCCCCCTTACTGAATGCTAACCCTAGGTTCACCCCGAAAGGTCTGGAACACCCCTCGTTCCCATCCTAGCCCCCAAGCCTCTCACTATCTCTGACCCCTTCGTTCATAGAACTTTAACTCCTGAGTGACGGGCCCGATGGACCCCACCCCCAGTCCTCTCTGAGTCTCAGTAACACTCAAAAGCCTTCCTAGAAGTCGTGGCACGTCATCCAGAAACCGAAATTGCCAGCGATCGAGGCGGGGAAAAGTGGCGAGAAGAAGTGTCCAAGGCCGTTTTGGGCCCGTCTACAAATATCCTGGAGTTTTAAAATATACGAATGACCGGGGAAGCTACTGAATTATTCCAGAGGTGTCTTCAGAACAGTTACTTTGAAATCGCAGTTCATTTCATTATTGTTTACTAATATTTCACCGAAAACACAAAGCTGGAACGCTCAGACCCAGATACCAATTTCATGAAGAAGGGTAGAGGTTTGGGGAAGTGACTTCGACGCTCCCAAAATTTTGTTCCCTTAGCTGGAAAGTGAAAATAATAATATCTACTTCACATAGATGACTTCTCATGATGAAATTAGCGATGGGACAAAGGCCCGGCACATAGTAGGTACTCAACTAAAAAACTAGTTCTCCCCTTCCATTCTCCTCCTCTGCACATGATTCAGAATGCGTAGCCCGAGCCGGTGCCAACTGTCACCACCTGGTGTACAGGTCTCAAAACAACTGCACGGGCAGGAGCAAAGGTGACACTACCACCTCGACTCAGGAAACCGTCACACCGAGATTCGGACATGACCGACAATCGCACAGTTAAAAGGCATCAAGGCGTCCATCATATATGAGCTAGACTCCACCGGAGATGCCAGGACACTGAGTAGAATGAATCAGGGAGAACTTCCTGGCAGAGGCACCGCTCATTTTGATATGAAAGGAAAAAAAAAAAGATGCGGGCCGATCGACCAAGAAGGAAGAAGAATTTCCTGTGCAGAGTGAGGGAGGAAGCTTGGAAGCCAAAGAGAAAGGTCTTGGAGGAGGTCTCAGGGTGACAAAGAATGTCAGCTGGAGATTTTAACTCAGCCCAGCCTGCTAAGGCTCTCGGCCCTTTGATCACTGTGGGAAATAAGAGAGAACGTGGCTGGCTGGGTGTACGTCACCCCCACTGGGACAGCACCTCTGACTTTGATCAGGGAGTGCTTTCATGGGAGAAGGTTCTGGAAGCAGCCAGGGAAGGCTACGGTGCCACCTGGAAAACACTCTGAGCATCCCGTCAGAGACGCAGCTCTTTCTCCGATGCCTCTCCGGCTCCCAGTAATCCTCCCGACGTGTGTGTCTTCTCACAGCGCGTCCCCATTTCTCGTCCCCTCGTCCGCGTCTCCTGTTGGCTCGAAGCAGAAACACCTTCCGCTCAAATGTGTCTCTCGTTCATTGCTGTTTCCCCGGCACCGGGCGTAGTAGCGTCTGGCCCGTTAAGGTCCACGATAAAGATTGGAGGATAGAATGCCAGAAGCCCTCACCTCTGAATAACCTAGGAATAAAGGAACTCGGGAGGGAAGGGCTGGCCCCAGAATCCTGCCTCTGACCTTCCTGGGTCCTGGCCCGTGCTGTTGAGCTGTCTGACTCCCCCGGGCCTCTGGGGGATCTGAACGTCACCCCAGCCCGCACCCTACCCTGTTCTCCAAGCACACCACCCCGTGGTTAGCAGCCCCAGCAAGGGAACTGGGTTCGGTGCTCCAGGCACCAGGCTGGCCCAGACACGCCAAGGTCGTCTCAGTGTCTCAGAGACTCAGTTTTGTTTTGTTTTGTTTTTTTGAAGTGAGGGGAGAGCACACCCCGATTCTCTAAATCCGACAAAAAGAGACGAACCGTGAAGGGCTCGAGCCGGAAGCACTGATCCTCAGAGCTCAGCGCCCTCGGCAGCCACAGCGGGTAGGTCCACGTGTTGCAGGGGACCTCGGCTTCTTCCCCAGTCCTGGAGTGGGAAAGAAGACGCATGCAGGCAGGCTTCGGGGGGGGAGGGAAGGAGGGCTGAAAGTGGGGAGAGGGGGTTACCCCACCTCCGAGCGCAGCCACCATCGGTCAACTACTTGTGTGCGTGGCCCCAGGCCTTCCCAGAACCGGGCCCTAAAGCGACTGCTTCCTCCCCCGAGTCAGCCTCCTGCATCATCACTGCCCAGCGGCAGCAGCGGAGAGCACCCCAAGACCCCAAGGCAGACCTCCCAGCGCGGTCTCTAGCATTGCCCTGGAAACATCTCGAATGCAGAGCATTTCCTGTGTCCCTACCCACGTCCCCCTCCTCTCAGCGTCATGGAGAAAAGGGTTCTATCTCCCCACGTCTGGACGGGGTGCAATGCCCCCCTCACCCCGTCCCAGAAGGGGGAAGCTCCTCTGCCGTTTCGCAGTGTCACCCGCAGGGACAGAGGCTGGAGGGTGCAGCTAGCTGCGGGGCTGGTGTCAGGCCAGTGGCCCCTCCTGGCAGCAGACTTCGAAACCAGCCTTGTTTCTTCATAAAGTCACCCATGTTTGTTTTCCTCGCCAGGGGGCCCGCCTTTCCCGTCGTTGGCCACGTGCGCCTAGGGGGGTCCATTCCTGACTTGGAGACCTCCCAAAGTGTCCGATCACTCACCCCGGGCAAGAGCCAGCGACGCCTTTGTGCAATTCTGCTGGGATTTTTTGTTGTTGTTCCAAACGGCCACGTGTGGCATGGCAGTGAGAGGAGCTGGCAGGAGCTGGCTGCCGTGGCCCGAGTTCTTTACCCCGTACCCACATCCTTTCTGCCCCCCAAGCCCCCAGCTCCAGATGTTGGCTCCGAACAGGGGCCGTGGCCCTGGCTGGGCCCTGCCCCGGACAGATGTAATTACTCCGGCCCTGGGACCACGGGTGTAGCCACTGCTAACTCTCTCCTCCCGATCGGCCCTGAGTCACTCACCCCCGACTCCCCCCATGTCGGAGAAAGTGGGAGGGGTATTCCATGTGGACATTTGACACCTTCCTTTGCAGGCAGAGCATGTGAATGTCTCTGATCAACATCTAAAGGCGGCCTGGCTGGGCCCCTCCACGGAGCTGCCCTCAGTAAATCCGGCTGCCTCTGGGATCAGCCGTTTCATCTGCTTCGGTGTGGGGCGTTCCATGGGTCCCTGGTTCTGCTGCGTCAGGGGCTGGGGCTGCCCACCCCCGGCAAGAGCTTCCAGCCCCCACGAAAGGCCCAGCCCGGGCCTGTCATCTTCCCGCGTGATGGCCAGAGCAGCTGCTGCTTCTCCCTCCGCAGGACGGGGTGCTCACGAGAAGGCCCGAGGGCGCCGCCATCTAATTGTCATGCTTGGAGCTAAGTCCGTGTGGGCACAGCTCTGTCCCTGAAACTGCAGGAGGGAACTGTGTCCCTCAGACTTTTACACCAAACGGATTCAGTGTCTCCCAGGGGAGGGCTGAGCTGGTCCCGGCCCCCACCCACCTTCAAAAGGCCCACTGTCTCATTAACCTAATTGCCCGACTTGAAGGAACTTACTTAAATTGCCAACTAAAGGATGGGCATTTCTGTCCTGAGCAAGACGTTTTAAAGTATTCTCACTAAAGAGAAATCGCTTTCTACTGCAACCAATGCAACGTCTCCTTTCGTGGGTTATTGTAATGATTCTGGTAGGTGTGCATCGAAGCCCTGAGAGATTTTTAAGAGAAAGACGCAAGCAGCAAATGTGTATAGATTACCAGCTGTGAAGCCCTTTCTCAGTGATGGATGGCATTTGGAAAAGTTTAAACAAGCTGCACTACAAGGACAATTAAATGTCCATGCTGCAGAACATTTGTCCTTTTGAAGAAGAGAGAGAGAGAGAGAGAGAGAGAGAGAGAGAAGAAGGAAGGAAGAAGGAAGGAAGGAAGGAAGAAAGGAAGGAAGGAAGGAAAGAAAGAAGAAAGGAAGGAAGAAAAAGAAAGAAAGAAAAAAAGAAAGAGGAAGGAAGGAAGAAAAAGAAAGAAAAAGAAAGAAAGAAAGAGAGAGAGAAAGAAGAAAGAAAGAAAGAGAAAGAAAGAAGAAAGAAAAAAGGAAAGAAAGAGAGAGGAAGAAAGAAAAGAAGGAAGGAAGGAAAGAAAAAAGGAAGGAAGGAAAGGAAGGAAGGAAGGAAGGAAGGAAGGAAGGAAGGAAGGAGGAAGAAAGAAAAAAAAGAAAGAAAGAAGAAAGAAAGAAAGAGAAAGATGGAAGAAAAAAGGAAGGAAAGAGAGAGAGGAAGGAAGGAAAAAAGGAAGGAAGGAAAGAAAAAAGGAAGGAAGGGAAGGAAGGAAGGAAGGAGGAAGAAAGAAAGAAAGAAAGAAAAAAGAAAGAAAGAAAGAAAGAAAGAAGAAAGAAAGAAAGAAGAAAGAAAGAAAGAAAGAAAGAAAGAAAGAAAGAAAGAAAGAAAGAAAGAAAGAAAGAAAGAAAGAAAGAAAGAAAGAAAGAAAGAAAGAAAGAAAGAAAGAAAGAAAAAGAAAACAAACTCGGGAAAAAGAATACGGAAACTATCAGCAGCCCCTGTTGGCGATGTGAAACCTAATAAAATGACTGATGATAAATTTCTCTTCGACAAGGGCCCCCGCTGAGCTGCTTCTACTGACTTTAGTCCCCATGAACGAGGCGGGGAGAGTGAATTATTGGTTAGACTCGTTTTATTGGTTTGGGCTTTGGGGGGGGGTGGTGCCGTGGATTATACGGGAGATTCTTTTCATGTTTTGCTTTTTCTCCTCGAGAAACAGCTGGTTTTGTCTTTAGTTTCAAATGTCCATTTAAAAAAAAAATTCAGAGCAGTCGTTAGAAGGCAGGAATTTGTACAAGGGAGCTCCCCAAAACACCTGATACCAATCCCGGGGGCTTCGCCAGGAAGGGCTGCTTGAGCCTGCACTAGGGGCGGCGTGGAGGAGGAGAGGAGAGGCTGCGTTGATGGTGGGGGGGCATGATTGGCGGGTGGGCCCCCAACGAGGACGGGGAAGGCGGTACCATCTCTTAGGAAGCGGCAAAGGGGAAGGAAAACGGTGAGACCGCGGGCTGGCACCCGTGGGGACACTCAGCTGCGGCCCCTTCGGGCTCACTCGCCCGACGCAGGCTGGCCCCGTCCTTGCGGGTCCAAGCTCGGTCTTAAATTTCTACGTGGAGGTGGCAGCTCCGGTCCGCAAGGTATGGCATCCCCCGGCGCACCCCCAGAGTAGCGAGGGGTTCCCGAAGACAAGACACGCAGCTCCACTTCCCGGGACTGGAACCTTCTAGCGGAGAGAAGGGACCGGGGCTGACTTCAGGGTGTGGCGTCCTGCAGGCCCAGGATCGAATCCCTGCTCGGTCCCTTGCATGTCAATCGAACAAACAGCCCTTTGTCCACCTTAAACTACAGCGCTGGGATGACAAAAAAAGAAATCCAACATCTAGACTGAAACTGTCCGCCTCAAACGTCTCAGGTTGTCTGCCTCCTCGTACCTGGAAGGGCCCAGGCCGAGGACTCCACACAGCGCTGCAGGCTATGCCCGCGTGCTGAGCACGCTGCCATCCCCGGAGAGACGCGACTCACAGACGGGGGCTGCCGTGGTGCCCGCAGCTCGGCAGTGGTCCGGCAATGCAATGTCTCAGGTGGGACGCTGAGTGACGCCCGCCCCACACACACACACACACACACACCCAAAGACAACCAGTTCCTGATTTCTGGAACCTGCCAATGTTACCTGATATGGCAATAGGGACTTGGCAGACGTGACTAAGTTAAGAGTCTCGAAGACGCGAGATTGGCCTGGATGATCTGCGTGGACACCAAACGCAACCACAAGTATGTTTCTAAGGGGATGGCAGAGGAAATGACATACGACACAGAGGAAAAGGCTGTGTGACCAGAAACGCAGAGGCTGGAGTGACAGGGACACACGCCAAGGAATGCCAGCCAGCAAGCAGAAGCTGGCCGAGCCCAGGGGTGGGTTTGCCCTTGTGAGCGTCCAGAAAGAAACCAGCCCTGCCAAGACCTGACTCATTTTGGGCTCCCAACCTCCAGAACCGTAAGAGAATAAATTTCTGCTGTTTAAGTCACTACGTTTGTAGTGATTTGTGACAACAACCCTAAGAAACGAATACAGCTCCCAGCCCCTTAGATCTGGGTGAAACTGGTTTCCCAACTGTTGCTGCGTGTCTGCTGTGTCTACCAGAATCCTATCTGCTACATTCCACTTCATTCCAAAAGAATTTAAGATAGTATATCGAAAAAAATAATAATTATATATATATATATATGTATATAATATGAATGAAACAATAAGATTTAGTTCAACGAGGAAATTCAGGAGAAAAAGAAAATAAGGATAAAATAATACAAAGCCTAGATAAATATCCAAAAATGGGCCTGCTAAGCTCCCCAGCAGGCAATGCAAACAGAAAAAGCAAAACCGATTCGAGCTGATTCTTTCCTCAACTGCACCGATGGTAGGAATCACCATCCAAATAGCCAGGCGTCGCTTCATCCGAGACCTACCAGAACGGAACCTTGAACGGAAGCAGCGAGAATCCGGATTTTAACCAGCGTCCGGGATGCAGGAGGCACGTGAGCGTCTGTAAGGTAAGACCACAACATGGGAAGTGCTGAGGGGGAGAACAGTGTTACAGATGTGGGGGGCAGGGAGCAGCCATCATCTCAAGGCTAGAGAGATGTCTCCGGTGGTATAGATGCCCTTCCGGCCTCAGTCAAGCACGGTCCTCTCCGCCCCTACAGCCACAGGCCCAAGGAAGGGATCTAGGCATGAAACATAAGATGACGATTTAACCGTGCCCAGAGTGAAGACACAAGCTGCAGCGGATTCCGGGGTCACCTCCTTACTTTGCATTCTCTGTTCGCTTTCCAAGCAACCCTCCCACACAGCCAGGGGCCTGGGGAATGAAGGGACAATATGGGCACATGCTATAGGGTGTCCTGTTCCCCAGCAGCCAGGGGTGGGCCAACGAAGGGATGGGCCAATCCCATCATGCCTTTCTCCAGGGATGGGGAGCTAGGTTACAGGCAGGCTCCTATCCTTGATGGCGCAGTGTATCTCCATGCGAGGGGAACCAGGAGAGAGACAAGGCTGAGCACGGAGGATGAAGGCAAGAAACCCACAGAAAACAGGGCCAGCGCCCTCATTAACCCGCGTGTGACACTCAGCCCGCCACCACACTTTCTCAATTCTGCGAAGCGATAAAGTTCCTTTTTGGGGGGGTGTGCTATCTTAACGTTGCCATGACTCTTACTTGCATTTCAAAGCATCCTAGACAGTGGACCTATTCTGTTTACCTAATATCTTCACTTATAAATTCACATTAAATTTAATTTTTTTCAATTACAAAAATTACAGAAAACCTTGGAGAAAGAAATCTCTACAAAAAAAACAAAAAAAAAAGCATGTATTTCTTTTTAGTGACTGCTATTATTTTAGAAAACATTTTTTTTTTCCCTCTCTCTCTCTCTTCCTGTCCACCGTACCAAAGGGATTGCTAAATATTCTGATTTTTGTCTTCCTCGTGATCACGGTCATCACATCTTTGGATGCAACCAGAGCCTGTCCTTGAGCCTCATTCTCTTTATCTGCTATCATACCATAAACTTTTCAGCCACTTCCTGGAAAAAACATCATTTCAAAACGTCAATGACTTAACCCCCCAGCCATCACGAACTCCCTAGCCCAGGATGAGCAGTGATGCGGGGGTTATTACATCCTCTTCAGCCGCGGGCTGCATCCCAGCCAGGAGGCAGCCAATAGCATCCAAGGGGTGAAAGATGGAGAGATCCATAGAAATGGCATATGCACGGGACCCAGTTGCAATCTCAGAATCCCCTTCCAGTCGGCTATTATGAATGACGGCCTAGCCTAGCTGCTTTCTAAACTGGAATGGCTGAGAGCTCGTCAACAGTATTGGCTAAAATTCCAAAGCCTGGAGACGAATTCACTTCGATATAAACAATGTTGCTGGGAGAACGGGGTGAAGGGGTAAAGAAGCACACATTAGCAGTCGCTAGTTGGGTATGGGGATGGGGAGCACGGCAGAGGGAATGCAGTCAGCATTAATACGATGGCAGGTGGAGGGCCAGGGGAGGGAGGGAGCAATTGGGGGGGATCGTGTTATGAACTATATAGATGTCTCACCAATGGACTGTCTACTTGCAACTGATTTAAATAAATAAATCTATTTTTTTTTCCAAATGTTACTCATGGCGAGTTGGGGTTTCATGGATACATAATTTCCGTTTCGGAAAGTTCTGGAGATTGGGTATTGAAACGCTATTGCATTGGACGCTTACAATGGTTAAGGTGGTACATTTCGCATGAAGTGTATTTTACCACAATTATATATACATGTGTTTGTATTCATATACATACATATATGAAAGGGAGGGGGGTTTCATTTCCACCCAGCAAGGTTCGTACTTTGCATATGTAATAACAATGATAATATCTACCACACACAGAGCACAGGAGCTTCCAAGGGGCTGGGCACCCCGTTCATAACTGCTTTCCACCAATTTTCCAATTTAAAATGCTCACAACTACGCTATAAACCAGATATCAGTATTTTGACTATTATTATGACTCCAATCTACTAATAAGGAAACTGAACCATGGAGATGTTTTGAAACCGCCCCCAAAGTCACCTGGGCGGAGCTGAGGTACAAACCCGTACAGTTTCACCCCAAAGGTGCTACTCCCCCATAAGGCGCCATGCCGCCTCCTCACAGCTCGCCCTCAAGGACGAGTGCCCCGTTTCACAGAAGCAGGAATCGATGCTCGCAGATAAAATGGCCCAGGATCCTGGAGACAGCAGGTGCAGGGCCTAGGAGAACTATGAGGATGGGCCTCGTCTGTCTCCCACCGTTTCATGGGACAGCCGCTGGCCACAGGTGGCAGGTGATGCTTTCTTTCATTTGAATGAATTTACATGTAAATAACCACACGGCACAGGAGCAGATAGAAAACCAGAACGTATTTCTGAAATGCACTTTGTTGTGGTAAAAGAAAAAGCCAACATATTTTTGGAAACCCTAGAATCGGCACACGCCCTGTAGGCCGTCAGAGCCATGATGTCCCCACGCCTCAGGTGGCCCCTGGGACGCTCCGTGGCACACTAGTGGAAAAAGCCAATGACCTCTCCTTGTGAAAATCAGGTCTCAGGGACCCTTACGAGTCCCAGGACCACACTGTTTGAGTCTTAAAGGACTGACAGGAAGGAACAACCCTTCCCCCACCCAGCTCTGGGACGTCCTCCTTCCATTTGGGAGGACTTGCTCCCGCCCTGCCCCCACAGTTTGGTTGCTATGGCTCCCAGACCCACAGTCTTAGCGGGCTGGGGCGGTGGGGAGAGATCCGGGGACTCTGTCCTGGACAAGGCAGGCCACCTAAGGAGAGGAGACAGACGGGACACCGTGGCCCAGCTTGCTGAGGGCGAATTTTCCTTCCGCGGCTCCAAGGCTGGGAGGCAGCAAAGTGAAATTCAAGATGCTGGAAACGATGGAGGGGCCTCCCGTCCCCAGGGTCACCGCTTCTCCCCTCACTGCAGCGGACAGGAAGGAGCAGGCCGCTGGAGGCAGAAGAGAGAGGGCTTCGGGCGGCCTTCTGGGGCAACTCAATCAAAGAAATAATTTTCCCACAGACGAAGCCAAGGATAGCTTTAATGACTTTCTCCTGATTGAGGAATAAATCTATTAATTTATGGCCCAGCCCCAAACCCCATTGTGTCAACC
>PVKZ01009677.1:0-10241 GCA_004027375.1 Macroglossus sobrinus
ATATATATATACCTATATTATATATATATTAAAATATTCTCTGTTGTGTATCTGAAATTCAGATGAAACCGGCTGTCCTAATTTTTTATTTGATAAATCTGGCAATTCCACACAAGAAGAAGATAAGTTTTTTTTGAGCATTATCCTAGACATTTGATAATGGCAATTTCCTTTCATCCTCATTAGAATTTGGGAAAAAAAAAATGGAGGCCCAGAAAAACTATCTATTCCTCAGGATGATGCCAGAAGTGAGCAGGAGCTCAGACACGCAAATAGATGCGACTTCAAAAGCCACACTCTTTCCCCCCCACCGGGAATCACTCGAAGATCTCATTGACACCCTCTCCTTCCTCCCCACCCGGGATGCTGGGGGCAGGGGGTGGGGTGGAATCGGGTTTAAGATATAATTTTAGTAACGTACAAGCTCTGCTCGTGGGCTGCATCAGCAGTCACCTTCCTCCAGCCGCCTTCTTGCTGCTGACGGCGACCCCGACTGGCTCCCTGAAGCTGGAGACCGGGCGTGTTTACACAGAGCCACCTCCCCTGCAGTGCAGAGCGGGACGTTGAGGGGGACACGCGACCAGATGCACCACGCCTACGGGAAAGGGCTGGAATGGAAGTCCCTGACGAAGACGAGATATGGGTGGAAATGGTTTCCGTCTCAGGATGGATATGTCTTCGCTTGCAGAACCTGTGGGCCGCTCTGCCCTCCAGGGGTCCAGAAAGTCTGTCCTTTGAGGCCCCTGCTCCTTGCGGGTGGGCAGAGGAATCAGCGACCTCCGGGATTGGGGATCCACACTCTCATTCGGAGGGTCTCGGAAAGTCGCTCCGCTCCCCAGTTTCCTTCCACATAAAACGAAGATGCTAAGAGCCCCCAACCCCCTCGGGGGACCGGGCGCAGCAGTTAAAAGGACACAGCGCGTGTGACTGCACTGCATTAAAGGAAGAGGCTGTCATTTTCATGCTTTAAATTTTTTTTCCCCATTCTTCTCTAATTGGTCTCATTCTTTTCTGAGCAGTGTCTGGGCAAGGCCAGGATCTACTTAGCAGGCGGTTTGCGTTAATGTGCCTGGGCCAACAACCCTGGGAATCCCTCACATGGGTAAGTGAGATCCTGGCGAGGGCTGGGGGGTGGGGGCTCCCCAACTTCTGACTGTGTTCGATCATCCTTCTTGGGCTTTTTCCCTCCATGCCTCTCTCCTTTCCTTAACTATTTCTTCCCCCGTGAAGTCTTCTCTAATTCCCCCCAGGCAGAAACACGGCCTGTTGTTTGCTTTCTGAGCGATTCCTTGGAACCAGACACCGTGTTCTAGAAACTGCAGGGAGACAGACATCCATCCACCAGCAGCTGCCTGCTCTCGTGGGGTGCGCATTCTGACGGGGTAGTGAGAGGTAGTGAGGAAGGGAGCCAATGAGAGATGACTGCAGGTAAACATTCCTGCCACAAGGCTGCACAATGGAAGAAAGAAGTGGGTGATTGGAGGGGATGTGTTCTCCAGGAAAGGCCTGCCTAGTGAATGGTCCAGGGCAGAGGCCCCAACCCTGTGCCTTTGCCCCTTCTACGCAAAAGCTTGTGAATTCATTCACCTGACCGCCGTGCTGAACTGTAATTGTAAGTTCGCCGAAACGAGGACTATTTTCTATCTCCTGCACGACTACCCTGGCGACAAGACTCGAGAGCAAAGCCCGGGCAGATGTGAGACGGGGGTGCATCAGACGTGCAGGGCACGAGACCCTCTCACCCGTAGAAGACGTGTTTAAAACACTTCGTTTTGGTGATGCGATGTGAACTTTCGTAACGACACGAAATGTCTTTTCCGGGTAAAGAAATGAAAGCGTCCCCCAATCTCCACTGATGATGGGGTTCCAGGCTTCGGGGTGGGGGGTGGTGAACAGCACAGACTTAAACGGTTGTGGGTACATATCAGACACTCAGTGTTTTGAAAAGATGAGTTCTGAGCATCAAATCTCAGTAACTCAGACATCCTCCCACACCCCGCACTCACATTAGCCGTCTACTCTTCCGTAATCACGGATTCGCGGCTTCCATGCTGGTCTGTCATTTCCTCGAGGCCTGGCCCTGGATCAGTTTTGTGCATTAAATGCACTCCAGCACTAACTCAGTGCCTGGCACATAGCAGACACTCAATAAATGTGCTCAATTGTCAATGTCATTAAAATTAAGACTAGAGTCTGTTATCGGGAGTTTACTCACAAGAGCCACCACCAGAATCTAATCCGGGGTCCAAACTCTCACACCCGGTCTTTTGTGTCAGACAATGAAACGTGACTTTGGTGACACCGAGTCAGAGACCAAACTTCGAGATCTCTGGAGACCTGAGTAATATTTCACCCAACGCCCTGATGTTACCTGGGACCTTGCTCTGATTTATCGTTATCCTGACATGACACTCCCTGACTTTGGAGAGATTTTCCTTATCTGTCTCACCTTCATCTGCCTCCTCCACCGGGAAGTAAACACAAGGGCAAGATTTCCAGCCGCTGGGTTCCGTACTGTGTCACCGGTGAGCAGAACACCTCTTGGGACATGTTCGGAACTCACGGACACGGGTTAAAGGAATAAATGTGATCATCGTTAACCATTTACTAGGACCAGGAAAAGGAACAGCACAAACCTCACATCCACGTGAGGGTTAACTCACTGGAACACTGTCTACACTGCATTTCAGAGATACCCTCGCCTCGATGCTCTGCGTGACGGATTTTACCGAGTGTCACGTTGCAACCAAGATATTTTCTATCCCAGAAACCAGAGATCATAAATTGGATCCCTGTGGGGCAGAGATGAGGCCTGCCTCCAGAAGCCTGTTATTTGGCTCCCATGGCATTATTTAACAATACCGAATCCGCTGCTGGCACTTAAAAGTCAGAAGATTCTATATAAAATGATGAACTTATAGCACATCTCGGAAAAGAAAAAAAAGAACAGGCAGATTCCGCAGGGCTGGGCGCGAGACCCCGCGGCTTCTGGGCTGGTGGGTCTGGGGTGCAGCACACCCCTAACCCAGGCCCCGGCCCAAGGCCTGGTTCCCAGCTGCACCTGGCCCGGCCGCCCACCGCGTTCGCGTGTGCGCCCCCTGCTGGAAAGCCACCAGAAAGCATGCAACCTGGAGGGGCAAAATAAAAATAAAAATGAAGATGCCCATTGGGGTCTATTTCCATTCTGTTCAGGCTATTCCTTGGAAGAATAATGGATTCCTTTTGTTTTAAATTTTTTTTTGCTAGAACTCTCCTGATTCCACGTAACTTTTGACAAATGGTGGCCCAGTGAGTATTATTCTAACGGCCTGAAAAAGCCGTGAGCCTAATTCCCTGAGGGTAGAGGAAGCCGAGACTGGAGACTGCTCCGTGTGGGAGGCAGGGCTGCAGATGACTCGTGAGAGGCCGTGCGTCGGCTGGTTCCAGCTCAGGCTAACTCGGGAGAGAGGAGAGTTAGTTACCTGGAGATGCTGGGTTACGTCTAGGAGCAGGTGAGGAGCTGAAAGGCCGGGCTTGGGAGACGGAAAGGACAGCAGGGAACCCTTGCCACCAGAGGACCCTTGGCACAGCATCATGGCACAGCAACGGCACCCTTGGGACGTTTTGGGACATCCCTGCTACTGCACATGCCCCTTGATTCAGGGCCCAGCGTGGTAAACAGACACTCAGCTCATCCTGTGTCCTTTAGCTAGTCCCCCAGGATTCCAGGTGTCGGGGAGGGTCATGAGCTGAGCCCTCTGTTCAGGGCCTGCAGAGGTGACAAGAATTAAGAGCTCTGCCCACTCCCAACCGAGAAGTCCCTCCAGGAATAAGGAGGACTGTCCCCCACGAATAAGGAGGTTGTTTGGTCGCTGGGCACCTTCCAAAATTGCAAAACTCTCCCACTCGGATGAGGAGCATGGAGAGGGGACGGGGAGGGCAAGCCAGCACGGCGGACTGGAATGAGGACAGACAGCCCCGAACTCCCATCAGCAATCCTTTGTACCTTCAGAAAATTAATTAACTTTCCCGATCTGCAGACTCCAGATCTTTCAAACAGAAAAGATGCCATCTGCCTGTGCACGGGCGCCATGAGGATTCAGTTCAATCATTCGTTCACTCTTTCAGAAATACTCATTACACGTCTCTTCGGTGCCAGGCAGTTTAGTATCTGCTGAGGACAAACTCTGAACAACAGCAAAAATGCAAGAGCATGCCAGCGCTTTTGGCTAATGATGCATTGAGACAGGGGAGACACCCAGGTCATCTCCTGAAACGAATCGCGTATCACTTTTCCCCGAGTGGCACACTTGTCTGCAACTTTCCTTCTGTTTTGATGAATGCATAGCAGGATGCTTCCTCCCCAAATATATTGCCTTAAGACATATGAAATGCATGAAATTAAAACCAACAACAACAAAAACCTTTTAGAAAAGTGATGCTCATCCCCAAAACCAGAAACGAGTGGTTCTGAGAAGCCACGGGCCTGATGCTGGTGGATTTCAGGTCGAGTGATCACAGGAAGATACTGACCCGTTCTCTAAAACCCTCTCCCTCATTCACTGTTCAGTCTACGTAATTCACAGATACACACGAACCACAATTACAACGAACGAGAAAACAAACAAAATAAATTGGGCAGAAGACAAGGCAAGTTAAGTATCCCTGGATATCTCCATCAGTGTTTTAGAATTGCCAAAGTTCACACACACACCTTCTCACACTCATCTTTCGATCTCTGTTTTGCAGAGGAAGAAGACGTGGCTCAGAGCGGGGGGCAAATCATTTGCCAAAGGGTGCTGGGGAAAGAAGCTGCCTCCAGACCCAGCTACCTCCCTCCCTCTCCTCCCCCTCCCCCCGCCCCAGAAAAGGACAGCCACACTGGAAAGCACTGAGTCATTCCTGGCAATTGAAGGAAGATACTTAACACCAAAGTGATGGGGAGCAACCCAGATCTTTTCCAATATCAGCTGGAAAATTATAGCTTTCCACAGTAGATGAAAGTTACCGCATTTCCCACACAGCAGCTAGGGAGTTGTAACTCTTTGTAACTCTTTCCTCCTCCACGACTGTTATCTCATGCAGGGACCCGGGCCAAGAATCACGCCTGGGAACCTGGCCTCTAGGCCCTGAGCTCGGTTCCATCAGGACACCGATACATTTTGCTGTCCCTCCCTCTGAACTCTAGCCTCAGTGGACAGAATGTGACTTAGTGCTTAGTGGCACTTAGTGACTGGTAAGTGCCACTACGGGTAGATGCCATGGACCGGGAAAGGCAGTGGGCGCTGATCAAGCAATTTGACACCGGCCAGCCCATCTTCCTAGCCCATTTCAGCTCGTCATCAAATTTTAATTCAGGAGAAGCTTCCACATTGTTTTCCCTTTCAGAGAGCTCCGGGGACTTTTCCAGGAAGAGAATGTCTTCTTTTGACGATAAAAGCACAAGCCCCAGCTGTATGCGGAGTCCAAGTTCAAGGCTTCTGTCCACACTGTTCTGTGCAAAGCAC
Organism: Macroglossus sobrinus; assembly: GCA_004027375.1. Taxonomy (NCBI): domain Eukaryota; kingdom Metazoa; phylum Chordata; class Mammalia; order Chiroptera; family Pteropodidae; genus Macroglossus; species Macroglossus sobrinus. Next base: position 5,487 of record PVKZ01009677.1, read on the forward strand.
TGGTTTAGACCCTAGCAACTTGAGGAGGCTTCAAACTAGTTACACCAACAACAGCGCCAAGAGCCCTAGGTTTTCCCTGCTCTGGTTGGTGGCTTTGAGGTACCACTTTCTTACCTTGTTCCCAACTAAAAAAAAAAAAAAAAAAAAAAAAAAAATGGAAAGGAAAAAGTCTCCCATCTTAAAGCTACAATGCATTGCATACCAGGCCCCTTGGGCCCGGTTCCACAGCCCAGAGAAAACCTCAAGAAGCCTCACTAAGAAATCCTCCACCGATGCTGCTGTCGGAATTAGCTGCCTAGACCTAAGTGTGCTTAGTCACGAAGTTGTCCTCCTGCTCAAACTTGGTGGACAGAGTTAGGGGGACCCACTCACTGTCTGGGCCCAGAAAGGCTCCTTTGAAAGTGAATCTCTCTCTCTCTCTCTCTCTCTCTCTCTCTCTCTCTCTCTGCCTAGCGCTGGAGAACACCTTATGTAACACGGTGGTCCATTTCCATACGTTATTTCTGCCATCCTATGAGATACTACAAAGAGTAGCCCGAGATTTGCAGCTGAAGCGTTCAGCCTCCGGGAATAACACTAGCTCAGGCGTATTGCAATTGCTTCCAATTGTTGCAGAGAAAGCAGAAAGCAAAATCAGAATTCCCCACGCCAAAGTCTGGGCTTTAGAAATGCAGGGAGGCAGAAGTTGGGTTATCTTCCTCTCTCTCTCTCTCTCTCTCTCTCTCTCTCTCTCTCTCTCTCTCTCTCTCTCTCTCTCTCTTTTCAACGGTGGAATTCCTGAAATTAACCCTCGCGTGAAAGTTGGCAATTGCGTTTCAACAAACTACGGTGAGATTGGGCCGCAAAGCGAGGACGCACGAGTGGGACCCCAAGGATCCTGCGTGCGAACCGGCTGCAGCCGGCCGCGCACCGGCGCCCTGGCGCTGGGGACTCGTCCCCGGACCGGGTCCCTGGGCGGGCGGCCGCCCCGGCAGTGCTGGGGTTTCCAGGGCCCCGGCTGCGTGAAGCGGTGCGGGCACACACACACGGATTCCTGCTGCATCCCTTGGCTGCTCCTAGCGGCTGCTCCCTGCTAGCGGGGGACCGCTCCTGGGAGCGAGCGGAGCGCAGAGATTACGGATTTGGACTCGGTTCCCCAGAATCCCCTCCCAAAGCCTCCTTTGACAAGTTGTGGATAAAAATAGCGGGCGGATAACGCTGGGGGAGGAGCAAGACTCACACAAGGCGAGGCGAAGATACGACTGGTCCTGCAAAGTGGGGTGCGGAGGAGGACGGAGGTAACCCCGCTCGCGAGAGAGGGGCCTGGGTGTGCGAGGAAGAGCGGACGCTCGCCCGGCGGGGTCCGCGAGGTGTCAGACGCACAGAGCGCGCCCCGCACCCCGGCTGCAGGTCCCCCCGCTTCTCCGCCCCATCCCGGGCGCTCGAAGCCGGCGCAGGTGGGGCCAGAAGGGGGAGCAGCAGCCGCGCGCGGTCGGCCGCCGGCCACGGACCGCGCACCTGGACACATCAAGCTTCTTGAGGGGACCCCTCGTTCGGAGCTGGGGGCTACGGGCTCCCACGGAGGGTTGGCGCCCCGCCTCCCCTCACCCTCATCCCCAGCCGCCACCCATGGTGCTCTAAATAGACATAGAGGTGGCGGGGGGCGAGCGGGGGGAGGAAGGGAAAAAGTAACTGTTAAAATCAGGACCGTGTGTAACTGGCATTCGGAGAAAGAGGCCACTTAACTGCCCGGCCTGTCGCCTCAATCTCTCTCCTCCCGAGCATCTCCGCCCCACGGGAGGTGCCCCATCTCTTTGCTGCAGCCGAAACGCAGAGGCAAAGCAGCCCATGGTTCCCGCACCCGGGATGCTCCCTCGGCCGCCTGACTTTTGGCTGACTGATGGCATCCCCGCCCCGGTCCCCAGCCCAGGTGGTACCCGGGCTCCGCCGCCCCGCGCGGTCCTCGGGAGAAGCGGCGGCCAGGAGTGACCCTCGGACTCTGCTAAGGGGAAAGAACCCCTATCCCCTAAGAGTCAGAAACCTGCTTAGTCGCCGGCAAAAAAAAAAAAAAAAAAAAAAAGCACCCAACGCCCCCCAAAAGCAGTCCCTCGGCGCCCGCGGAGCTGGGGGGCCGCGGCAGGAGGTGGGGATGGGGAAAGACCCGGTCTCGCCGTGCTCGTCCCCTGCGTCGCTGCACTTGCCCCGGCCCCGGCTCACCTGGGGCGCTCCGCGCGCGCCCCAAGTCCGGGCCGCCAGGCCGGGGCGCCGGCATCACCCCCAAGTCCTGCCGCTCCCCAGGCTGGCGACCCCCGCGCCGCGCGCCGCGCACTCACCTGAGCTCCGCCGCGGTGCAGCCGCTCGGGCGCCCGCAGTGGGCTCTCGGGCTGGGCCATGGGCAGCGCCGCCGAGCGCCGCCGGCCGGTGGAGCGAGCTCGGGGACGTCCGGCGACAGGAGCGAGGGACGCGGCGCGGGCGCCCGGGGACGGAGACGGGGACGCGGCAGGGGCGGCGGTTCGCGGCTGCCTGCGCGCCGGGGACTTTGCAGGCGGGAGGAGGCTCGGCGACGAGACCCGCGCAGGGGAGGAGCAGGAGGAGGAGCAGGAGCGGGGAGGAGGGGACGCGGGAGGCCGGGCCCCGGGGGAGCGCGAGCTGGGCAGAGAGGACCGCGAGCGCCCACTGCCGCCCGGCGCGCCGCGGTGCCGCCGCCAGGTGCGCGCCGCGCGCCGCGCGCTCGGGGCCGGGCCGGGCCGCGCACTCCGGTGCCGCCCGCAGCAGGGGAACCAGCGGGGCCCGCCCAGCCCGCACCGCGGCGCCCCGAGTGTCAGTCCCAGCGGGAGGGCGGGGCTGCCTGTGGGTGGGTGACTGCGCCTTCGCCGCCAACCCGGAGGTCTGCTCCGTCACCCCGGCTGGGAAGGGGCAGGTCCGAACCCCCCGAGGAAGTCCCCCTCTTCCTCCACGGCTCCAGCCCCGCGAAGGTCCCCCGGCCCCGCGTCACACCCCCCGCGCGGCCGCGCCCGGCGTTCCCTTCCCGGCAGGTGACTCACCTGAGGCTGCGATTCTCGCCGCGCCGCCCGGGAAGCAGGGGGAGCCGCTCTCCCGAGCGCGCGGCGCGGCCGGCCTGGCAGCCGGGGCCGGGACACGCGCGCGGTCGCCATGGATCGTGCCCTGTCCCCTCGGTTTCGCCACCGGGAGTGGACGGCGACGCGCGAGCCCAGCGCGGAGCATCCGGCTGGGCGTTTGCGGGTGCGCGCGGGCCGTGCGAGCGTCAGCTCCGAAATGAAGCAGGGTCCCCCCGCCCCTCCCTCCAGGTGCGGTAGGGGACAGCTTTGCGATGAGAGCTCCACCAACATTCAGTAGTTCAAGTTCAGATTTCAGATTTGGAGGGGGCGTGGGGGTTGTAATCACCTTGGAGATGCAGGTCTTTGGGAGCAAAAGCAGGTCACCACCTTAAGGACAGGCCAGCGAATGTGCTAAAAAAAAAAAAAGCGCCAACAAACATCCAAGTACAATAATGTGTTTAGATGAGCTATTGGAAGCTATATACATTTGGAAGAATTCGAATTGCTCTTCTAAGTTTTAAACACCTCTCATTAACTTTGCTTAGTTTAAAAGCACTCCTCCAAACAATGACCCCTATAGGAAATTAGCTTCTTTATCCTGTAATGTTCCCGGCCGCCGTTTGATAAAGCAAAACCCATGAGCAGCTAGCTATCTGATAAAGCCCAAGCCAAGTAGCCTCTAGGAGGCCAAGACCAAGCCTTACTTTGGAAAGTAAGATTTTAGGGGTTGTAAGGACCCTCCCTGGCTGCTTCTTTGAGCCAGATTCAAGATATGTATACATTTTTTTTTAAAAGCCTTAGCAGTTAAATTTACATTCGCTTTAAAAGAAGTGCTTTTACCCCCATTCTATGAAGCTGTGTAAAATCAAGTGTGAGGTCCCGTTGGGTCAAATGCTAGTTAGTCTCAGCTACACTTGGCCATCACTGGTGTCCCTCAGCGCCCCCAGCAGCTGAGCCCAATTCAGATTAAGAGTTCTTAAAAAAAAAAGGGAGCAGCTTTGATGTCCTAAATCGGTGTGACTACTTTTCCTTAAGAGTTCAGAGTGCTTTTTGTAGCCCTCAGTATGAATCTCATGACGGATGTGAGATGCCAAGGGCGTCTGGCAGTGTGCTTCCATTGCACGTGCAGCCAAAGGCAGGTTAGCCGATGCTTCCTTCATTCCCCACTATGAGTCCTCGGAAGGAGCTAGAACCCAGGCCCCAGCGCTGAGTCTCGATGAGAAGCTTCCCTTGCTGGCAGTGACTCCAGGCCTATCCCGCAAATAACAAGAATTTGAAAACTTAAAACTTTAGCATCTCTGTTTTTTTTTTTTTTTAAAATATTGGTCAACATTGTCCATGGACCAGTGATCCATGTTCTGATGTTTAGATAAATAAGAAAGTGTTCATTGGTTCTTTGTTTCTTATCGAGCTTTGTCTCTGCCAAGACGTTTGTCATTTCTCCCAAACCCTCCCTCGCTGGCCTCTTCCGGGCCTAATTTAGGTTTCCTTACAAGCATTTACATGTCCCCTGAACTCAGCTGCTAGGATGCGGCATTGTGCTGAAAATATCGGCGAGATCTGTCTCCCCCACTAGATTAGTAGGAGCTGTAATTTGGGGACTGTAATATAGTCATCTCTCCCAGAACCTCGCATGGTATATGAAACTCAGTTTATTTTCAAAAAAAAAGAAAGGAAGGAAGGAAGGAAGGAAGGAAGGAAGGAAGGAAGGAAGGAA
>PVKZ01009678.1:0-10246 GCA_004027375.1 Macroglossus sobrinus
GGTGATGATGGCGATTGCATGCTCAGAGCATTCCTGGCTGTGTGAGACCCTTTGTGGGCGCTGCCCATGGGCACACAGAGAGAGAAGGTGACACTGGGAAGGCATGGGGGATTCCGGATGAAGGAGCCATCAGCTCACAGCCGAGTCCAACCCCAACACAGATACGAGGGCATCTTGGATAGCCTCCCCTACCTTCCCCAGCTTGGCTGGCCTCAGCCCACCCGGGTCTGTCCTTTGAGGGCCTTCTCTTCACTCAGCTCAGAGGTTCGCAGAGTGTTGTGCTCTGGCCCCAGAGAGAGCGGAGACACTCAGCAGCTTGTCAAACACGCAGTCTCAGATCCCACCCTGAGATCTACCAAATCAGGATCTCTGGGGTCAGGGCCGAGGGCTCTGCGTTTCGACAATCTCTCCAAGGGATTTTTGTGTACAGGTGGAGAAGAAGTATGGCCCTAATTGAAGCAGGGTCTCTGCCTTCATTGGAGAAGATGGGTCACGAGGTCCCCTTTTATGAAAACCCAGGCTGCACCCAGGTGGAGTCATCCGACGTAGTTATGTCTGTACGTTCAAGGGTCTCAGAACCTGCCGATGCCCAGGCTGGAATCCTCGCCATAGCCCAGGCTCGTGTTGGAAGCGCCTGGGCGGGGGGTTGGCGAAAGTCCCAGATGCTGACCCATTCGATCCGAATTTCTAGGAAAGGAACGTCAGCCTTTTTAATGCTGCCGGGCAATTCTGATGTTCAGAAGATGAACAGGGACTGCCAGTGTGGGAGACCAGAACGGCAAGCCAGGAGGCTTATTTCTAAGGTCCGTTTTGCCACTAACTCATCATTCGGGGACAAATGTGTGGTCCAGGTTCCATCAGTTTATCGCATGTCAGAAGCAGCCGGGGGACATGGAGAAAAGGCAGCTTCCACTTGGAGCCCTCGTCCCAAAGTTTGACTCCTATGTAGGTTTGAGGTGAGGTCTGAAAATATGCCATGTTTTGGGAAGTCCTCCTAAGAGGCATTGGAGAAGGCAAGTACCTGCTTGGACCCTAACTTTATTATTTTACATCCCCGCTCACGTCTCTTCCCCTCACCTAATTTAGAGCTATGTGTTGCTTCCTCTTTTGAATGTGTCTATTTAAGTTCGGTTAACTTCATGCCACATGGTGAATAATTTTAAGGTATCCGAGGAGGGAGATGCTTTTGGGGGAGGGGAGGTGGTTTGAGAGAGAAGATCCATCTCCCCTATCTAACCATATGTTTTTACTCTGATCAAAACTCTCAAACATCCTCACGCTAAGCTCCTGCTTTAAGAAAAAGATGCAACAGAGACCAGATTTCCCATCCGCCTGCTACAACTGGAAAACCAGACAGAACATTGAAGATGCCAGGTTCGGGTACTGGACCACAGGCAGCCCAGGTTCTGCGAGAGTCTGCAGGCCCCAGCCCGGGGAGCACAAACCCGCAGAATCTGATGGCTTCCTGAGCGGAACTCAAGGTAGAGACCAGAGTTTAGTCTGTAAAACCCTGATGTGGGCACTGTTTTAAGCCCCCTTTTTACAAGGAGGAAACCAAGGCGTAGAAATGGGAAAAGGTTTGGTTCAAGTCCACACAGCTAGCAGGTGGTGGAGCCTGGACTCGAACCCAGAGCCCACACTCCTCGCTACGACTCGACCCGTGCTAAACAATTTGCACGTTTTCTCCTGGCAAGAGGAAGCCAGGGAGGGTTTCACAGGAGAACTGGAGCGTGGCTTCTTCCGAAATGCAAAATTATTCCAGGTCGGAATCATTGCTTTTCCTTTCCTTCTTACCCCAAAAGATATTCGGGAAGAAACCAAAAGTGATCTATTGGCTGCTTGAGAGAAGACTTGACCTTAACCCTGCACACCTCTCCCTCCAGGAGCAAAACACTTCCATTCCGTGCTGTGGATTTCTCGTCTTAGTAAATAGAGGTGGAGATGGGTGGGGGTTGCAGGGGGAGGGATGTTTCTAATTGGGAACAACATCAACAAAAATCTCCGCAATTTCATCTCAGCCGCAAATGGAGATCAGCCATGCCAAAATATCCGCATTATTGATAACAATAACAGTGGCAATTATTATATTTTATTTTTCAATCGTGGTAATTATTGTACATTAAATCATTAGCATTCATTATTCCTACAAAGTGTAATTAGGACAATGGTGGATAGATTGCTCTTGACTGTAATGAAGTTTTTATAATTGTAATTTATTGGCATCAAATTACCTTTCTTAAAATGAATCTGAACATCACCCTCTTAATTCTGGGGAGGGGGGGTGGCAATTCTTTTTAATTAATGTTTCTTGTTTGTGCCATACAGGGAGAGTTGGCCGACCAATCCAACCCCCTCTGTCTGCGAGGAAGTTAACCAAGAATATCAAATGCATTCTCGAATCAGCCATCTATCACGAGGCATCTCCCTCCTCCCTGTCTCCCACCCCGCTTCCTTATCTCTCTCCCTTCTTCCTAAGCGGTGGCCACAAGGGGGTGGGGGGGGCAATCCCAACATTTACCAACATGGTTAGCTGAGGAGACAAGAGACCGTGATGCAGATTATTTAAGCCAATTTGTCGCTAAGTGTGAGAAGAATATATATTTTTTTCTCTTTCGAAAATGGCTGAATAGCCCGCTTCTGTCTTGGGGGACGTGGACATTAGCGCTGGCCTTTCGTTTTCTCGTCTGCACATTTTATTGTGAGGTTTAACATAAGGGGAGGAGTCCTTCCCTCTCCCCACTCCCATCTAATAATGGGCTAAGGTGGCCTTTCCAAAAATAGGAGTCTACATCCTGATTCTGGAAAGGCCGAGTGAGATGGCGCAAGGCATTTATTTCTGCTGTTGTAATATGAAATTGCCTCCATTGGACTGGTTTTGACCTATAAAAGTGGTGATTTAATGGCTCAGATGAATCTATTTGCCGGGATGATAATCGATAAAATGACTCCTCCCTAAAGATGATGATTAGGAAGAAGAGAAAAGGCCTTTAGGTTTTAGGCGATTGGATGAGTAAGATGGGTGTATATGGGGGCGGGGGGGGATAAGGAGAGGAGAGGGGGCTGACTGAGGCTACATAGAGAGGGAGTGGCCTGAAGGAAGGGACTGACTGACCTGTGCTTGTCACCCCATCATGTGCCAAGCACAGATCAGGCCCTATTGGTGCAGAAGGGAAGTCACCTTCCCAAGGTGGTAAGTGGTCCCACTCTGACCTCTCAAATTCCCAAACACCTGTACTTCCTCCTGCCCCACCCTGCCCAGAGGTGAGTTGCTATCAGTCATTCACACCTTAGGCCAGTCAGAAGACCAAGGGGAATCAATCTTTTGCCTACTAAACTTGACCTTGGTTTCCCAGTAAAGGCATGTGAGCTTGGATAAGCTGGAAGGGAAGCCTTTTTAGGTCTTGAAGTCTTAAAATCCTACTGCCACTAACATCAGACCTGGGTCAGGGGGAGGTAGATAACGGTAAAGGGGTCAAATATACGGTGATGGAAGGGACTTTAACTCTGGGTGGTGAGCACACAATGCAACGTGAGGATGACGTATTATAGAATTTTACACTCAAAACCTATATATTTGTATTAACCGATGGCACCCCCCCAATAAATACAAATATTTATTTAACAATAAATACAATCAAACCTAGGAGGCAGATTATCTCCTTCATTTATGGAGACTTCTTCACACAGGTTTGAAGGAGGGGGCTTTGGCTTTTACTAGCTGGGGTCTGGTGCCACTGGTATGCTGAAGTTCTGCTTCAGGAGACCACGTGACCTCTGTGCCCTCCACGTAGAAGGGGCTCATGACGTTGCCAGTTGCACCTCGTGAAGGGGGATGGAATCCAGAGCGGACACTTCCGCAGTCAGTGGGAGAGCTTGGGATAGGGCTTGGATCTGTCTTCAGGACGCGAGGAATCCTGGCAAAGTTGGTAAACCCAGGATTTTGGGTCTGAGTGAATTAACTGGCAGAACTCCTGGACAAAGTCGCTACCTTCTAGGAGATGCTGAGAGCCCTCTGGCCCCATCCAGGTCTGGTTCTGAGGATCTGGGCGTGGCACTGGATTCCTCAGCACCAAGGGCAGAGGTCAAGTTGGCCCCTCACGCCCTACCCCTCACGAAGGGCCAGCACAAGGGGATCTTTTAAAGTGAGGTACACCTGATCCCAGGATTTCTAGGGATCTCCTGGGGTCGTCTCGGCCAATCCCCTGCTTTCTCAGGTGGCATTCTTCTTTCTTGTCTCTTAGGAGAAGATACTGATCTTTTTACGTTGTCTGAGATCTGATGCTAGTGCTGCCATTTGCCTTAGCTGGGAAATTTTATAAAGCGAATGAATGAATAATAATCAGGTTCTGAAGATGAAAGAAATCTTGCTTGTAAAAGATCCTAGTACAGTACTTGGTTCAGTGAGCACTTAATAAGGGACAATCACGGCTATTGTTCTGGAAACGGAGTTAATAGCCATTAATAACAATGACACTAGCAACTTCCTTTTATCGAGTGCTTACTATGTGCTAGGCTCGGTCCTACATGCTATAAATATCTCACTCAATACCCTCGACAGCCCTGTTACAGAAGAGAAGTTGAGCCAGAGGAAGTTTCAGGAATTGGGCTAAGGTCACACAGCTGGTAAGGGGCAGAATGGGGATCTGAGCCTACATTTATATTGTGAAGTCATACAGCTTGTTATAGCTCAGCTATGGGCACTCAACAACTCTTATTATTAGTTGTTATTATTGTTATTATAAGAACATCATTTCTCTACCACGAGTATTAATTAGTTCTCTTCTTTCTCCTAGCCCTTTCAAAAATACAGACTTTGATCAAGAAACAGACAGACTAAAGAAGGAGGTGTCGTGAAGAAAGCAAAAAGATCCTCAAGAGAAAGCACAAGGCATGGAGTTGGGTACTGAGAGGAGGTAGAGATGGGTCCCTGGCTTTGGGGTGCTCCCAGGCTAGGAGGTGAGGTAGACAGGTGCACAAATAACCACAGCACCAGGTGTAAAGTACCATAGGTAAGATAGCAAATGCTATGAGAAATCAGGGAAGGAAGCTGTTTTTAGCAGGGAGTAGCTTGATGGAGGACTTCATGGAGGAGGAAGCCTCTGAGCTAGGCATGCAAAGATATGTGAGAAGAGAGGCTGGGAACCAAGCAGTCTGAACTGGGATGCTTTCCTTCCTCCTCTTCCTCATCCCTCCATCCTCTCATCTTCCTCTCTTTTCCTCCTCCCCTTCCTCCTCCTTTTTTTCTTCTCTTTTCTCCATTTCTTCCTTCTCTCCCTCCTACATTATTTTATAACGACAGATTGACTCATCATATCGGGGGATCTGCCAGATCGTCAGAATGTGAACCTGGGTAAGCCTTCCTCGTCGTCTCAAACTCCAGATGTAGAGTTGAAATGGAAGTTAGATGGAAATGAGAGCAAATTTCGTTGTAGAGGACAAAAGCTCCACACCCACCCCCAGGAAATGCTACGTGAGGTGGCCCTCCATCAGGTCGCTGGGTGTCTTTCTGCCAATTTCACTCTGCAAAATGAGAATAAACTGGGGTTTCCTTCTCCTAGAATTGTCATGAGGGTTAAACGAAATAATCTTATAAACGTATTTAGTGTCAGGCCAGGCACTTAGTAGATGCTAAAAAAAGTTCCTTTTCCATCTCCTTTAATTAATGAATCTCTATATTTAAAGAGGGGTTGCTGGCTTCAGCGCGGGAGCGAGTCGTGATGGAGGTGTATCCGCAGAAGAGAGAGAGAGAAGGCAGGCAGGAGAGACGATCTCGCTCATGATGGGGTGAAGGTGGGCCGCGAAAATCTAATTTCTTGGCAAAAGCTGCAATTTGCCAGCCCTTTTAATTATTATTTTTTTTATTATGGATACAAATTAAAAATAAACTGTGTGTCTCCATCACAGCAGGGATTAAAATTGTTCCCTAATTGTTATCTTTGAATCAATCTAGCTTCCATTAGCTCCGCTTCCTGAGGTATAATTGAGGTGTGTGTGTGTGTGTGTGTGTGTGTGTGTGTGCGCGCGCACGCACGTGTGCCTCGGTTTGTGGGGAAGGCAACTACGTCCATTTGATGTGCCCCGTTGTCTTTTGCAAATTCCCGTTTCGTTTTTACTTCTTCTCTGCTGCAGATCTTAAGCTGAGGGGACTTGAGTCCAGTGTTGTGTGCGCTGTAGACACAGGGGCGCAGTTTGTGATTGGGCTAAGGGTGTAGGTAGTTAGTTACCTATCGTCAATACACCGGGAATGACTGAGCCCAATTTCTTCCTAAATATGGGGATCCCTGGACTGCGAACACCACAAGGGCAGCGATGCTCATCTGTTTTGTCTACTGTTGTATCTGCAGAACCTAGAACGGTGCCTGGCACCGGGTTGGTTCTCATTAACTATCAATTGGTTGAACTCAAGCCTGTCGCTAGGAGAATACATGGAAAGCACACAGCGTACAAACACACAGTGCTAAGTCTACAGAGAGGCAGCGCTCAGGGGAACGTGGCTTCCATTACTTTTATCACAGCTCAGACGGCCCATCCTGAGGCTATTTCTTCCCCTTAAATGATATTTTAATATGTACAGTTTGACTAGTTACTTGGTGCTTGACAAATATCATCATTGGTTCCCAGGCGCTCTTAAAGACACAAAACCATTTACTCATGGACACGCAGCCAGTAAGCAACGGGGCTGGGATTTGAGCCCAGATCTTCCAGACTTTTAAGGGTCACAATCTCCCTCGTCACTCTTCTTTCCTACCCTGTGTGATCTCCCAACTCATTCATGAGTTCTAAGTAAGCAGAGTCAGGATTTGGGGCCTCATTTTTTTTAGGTGAAGAAAGTGAGGCCCCAGCGAGGAGTCTTAACGATTTGCCCGGAGGTGAGAGGGTATCACCCTTCCCACGCCTGAAGACCTCACGCTAGTGGCCAGCGCGCCCAGTGTGGGTTCCTGCCGAGTCCTGCCCCGCCTCCCTGTACTGGGCATCCAATCAGATGGAAATTTGAAACTGAGAACTTTGGGGGGAAAAAATGAGGACTTTGAATCTAATAAAGTTTATAGAGCAAGAATGGAATGGTTGCTCAGTGTTTTCACTGACAAGTTTAGCGGAGATTGTAGAACTGGGAAGGGGTAAGCACCACGCTTGGAAAAAAAAAATGGAGTATGTGTTCATTTATGCTTTGCACATATTGTTTTTGAGCACCTACTATGTACCAGGCCTGTAGGAACTTCTGGGGATATGACAGGGAACAAAAAGCCAGGCTCTGCCTTCAGGAGTTTATGATCTAGGAAAGAGACAGGCTTCATCACGTAGTCACATGTGTATAAGTATGGACTACGGTAAAACATCGCAGGGAAAAGTACAGGGAGTCACAAGAGATTGCAATATCGGGGGACACAATATCACAGTGAGGCGTGGTGAATACACACATGTGCGTGCGTGCGTGTGTGTGTGTGTGTGTGTTCTGGAAGGAATTAACCAGATGACTAGCCTTCTAGGCAGAGGGCACAGGAAAGCTGGTGTAAATGTCGCTGAGGGAGCAGGGGGACAGGTGAGTGGTTATTGGGAAGGGCAGACGGGGCCAGAGCCACAGGATCTTGGGGTGAGCATGTGGTGGCAGTGGGGGACTGATGAAAATCTCGGGGCCAGGGGATGACTTAACCAGGTTTACATTTAAGAGACTGATCTGGTTTCTTGGTGGAGAAGAGAGTGGAGTAGGAGGATGGCGTCAGGTGTGGAGACCAGGGAGGAGGCTACTGTACCAGTCCAGGTGGGCGACGAGGGTAGTCACTTGGCCTGGGGGAACAGTGGAGGCAGGGAGAAGGTATGAGAGGTAAGCTCATTAGATGCTGGGTTGAGGGAGAAGGAGTGGGTAAAGTTTCAAGCAGAGGAGCTGCCTACAAATGCGTAGACAGACAGTTAAGGCATCTCACAGGTATTATTTTGAATGAAAAAAAAAAAAGCCTGATCCAAATAAACTCATATTGTATGCAATTCATTTACATGAAGTTCAAGAAAATACCAAAATGCAATGGTCACATAGAAGTCAGAATAGTGTTTGAATCACTTCCTCTGGTGGTGGGGGGAGAGACACAAGGGATCTTTTGGGAGCTGGAAGATTCTGTATCTTGAATGGTGCGGTGGCGACACAGGTATGTACATCAGTGACAATTCATTGAGCTGGACACCTAAAATAAGTGCCCTTAACTGTGTGTAGGTTGTATAATAAATATAAAATAGCGATAAATGAGTAAAAGCATAGAAAATAGAAATAAACAAAAGGGAAAAAAAGAAAAGTAAAAAGACCAATTAAAAAAAATGTGGATTTAATAATTAAAACACAGTCTACAGCCACGCCACCCTGAACAAGCCAGATCCCGTCTGATCTCAGAAGCTAAGCAGGGTCGGGCCTGGTTAGTACTTGGATGGGAGACCACCTAGGAAGACCAGGGACTGTAGGCATAAAAAAATTAAAAATAATGGATTGTAGGTTGACAAGGTCCTTGCAATGTGAGGTCAACCAAGGGTTACCTCACCTAAAAGTTAAAATAAAATAAAAAAATTAAAAACACAAACGAGCATAAGAAATAAAAGATGTTCGAAGGTTATGATGCCTCATAAAAGGACACCCAGACCAGCTCTTCGGGTATGTTGATATCTCGAGAATCTGTTCTGAGTTGATCCATAAGACTCCATTGCCAGTAGGAGGTTCACCTAAAAGACAGTTTGATGCACCAATGGATTGGGAACAGCTCTCACGGCGATCATTTCAATGGAGAAAGCTTCCCATCAGCTCATGCACCATCATCATAGGTTTGGGAGTCTGTGGTGGTCACAAGGGCTGATTCCAGATGTGCGGGTCTCTGCCTTCAAGGTATGTGGCAGGACTGTGCTGCTTTGGCTACGTGGAGGCCATGTGACTTGCTTTGGCCAAATGTCATCTAGGCTGCGTTTTTATGAACGTTTCCCTTTGCAATCATAGAAGGTTGGGTTCAGATGGTGCCTCCACCAAGCCAGGACCTCAACTTACCACAAGGATCAGAGCCCGCAAGGACACTGCAAGGACACCGTTGGTTACTGTGGCATAACCTAGCCCACGCTGACACACACAACAGTTCTCTCCAGACAATGCACTGAGCTACTAGGTGGATTTTTCCAGTGTGGTTGCTTTGTTATTGTGTAGGAATCTCCCCCAAGGAAAGACTCTGAAATGTAGACAATCCCATATACAGAAAGATTTTCATTTTATTCCTCACGATAGTAAAAATTATTTAGATCATTCAGAAATGATCTGAATAATTTTCAACAAAGGACCGGATAGGGTGAAATCTTATACAGCCTTTGAAAGTAAAAGAGTAAAAGGGACAGAACTTTACACATGAATATGGATTTGTAAACATGTACACACACAAGCAAAAGATAGCATGTAATACACTAAAATGTCACTAATGAGTCACTCCCGTGAATGGGATTACAAATAATTTGGGGGGTGCTTTTCTATACTTAAAATCAGTAAAAATAAATGACTACAGATTCAAAAACATTGTTTAAAAGGAGTTCTGAAATAAGGTCAAAATAAGTTTTACATCAGGATTTTTTTAAATGTGAAGTGAAGAAAAGGTACAAGGTGTAGATAGAATAAGGTGAACCTTGAATATTTCTGCGTGGAAAAAAAGACTGGAAGGAAATACGCTAAGATGCTAATTTGCTGGGTTCTCTGGGGAGTGTTGTTAAGAAAGCTTTCTAAAACTCCCCCTTTTCTGGTTTTTCCCATTTTCTGTAATGAGCATGTATTAGTTTTGCAATAAGAAATACAATACTTCAAAGACGGGTGTCAGTACCAGCCTCTCAGTAGATTATAAAATGCCTCTTCTGCCTCTTCTCTCTCGGACTCTTCCTCCTCTCATCTATTTTGTTAGCATATAAGCTTGCCCTTCTCGTAGATCGAGAGGGTCTACAATGGGGTCATCCTTTTTAGTGTCTCTGTCTTGACTTGGTCCTGAAAACACACACACACACACACACACACACACACACACACACACACATTTCTATGCTCCCTGAAAAAAAAAAAATTAACAGGAACCACATTTTCAAAGCGTTAATAACAACACAGATACACAAACCCAGTTTAACGCTAAGAACTGTCTACCACACAGCAAAAGTAACACATGTGCACATCCTAGGACATGCCAGAACCCATTGCTATTTCCATGGAACGTTTCTTTCAAAGATGCCATTTTTTTTTCAAAGATGC
>PVKZ01009679.1:0-10178 GCA_004027375.1 Macroglossus sobrinus
TGTTGAAGAGCCTGTCTTTACCATAGATTAAATGAGCGTATAAGCATAGATTTATTTCTGGGCTCTGTATTCTGTTCCATTGATCAATGTATCTGTTTTTACCCAGTACCATGCTGTTTTGACTACTGTAGACTTGTAGTATAATTTGATATCAGGTAGTGTGATAGCTCTACCTTTGTTCTTCTTTCTCAAGATTTCCGTACCTATATGGGATCTTTTATGGTTTCATTTAAATTTTTCGATTATTTTTTGTAGTTCCCTGAATAAAGCCATTGTTATTTTGATGGGAATTGCACTGAATCTGTAGAATGCTTTGAGTTTTATGGTCATTTTAATGAGGTTGATTCTTTGTACTCATGACAACAGTATATTTATTTATATCTTTTTCAATTTCTTTCTTTAATAACATTTTTCTGAACACAGGTCATTTACTTCCTTGGTAATTTGATCCTAGGGTTTTTTTTATGCAATTACAAATGAGATTAATTGCTTAATTTCTCTTTCCGAAAATTCATCACTGGTTTATAAAAATGCAACTGACTCTGAATATTAATTTTGTAATCTGCTACTTAATGAATTCATTTATTCGTTATAACAGTTTTTTCGTGGAATATTTAGGGTTCTCTACAAACAGTATTATGTCATCTGCAAATATGACAGTTTTATTTATTTCTTTTTAATTTAGATGCTTTTTATTTCTCTTTCTTATCTGATTGTCATGCCTAGAACTTCCATACTCTGTTGAATAGAAGTGTTGAGAGTGGGCATCCTTGTGTTGTTCCTAATCTTAAAGGAAATGTTTTTTAGCTTTTCCTCATTGAGTATGATGTAGGCTGTATGTTTGTCATATATGACTTTTATTATGCTGGGATATGTTCCTTCTATTCCTATTTTGCTGAAAGTTTTCATTGTAAATGCATGCTAGATTTTGTTGAATGCATCTATTGATAGAATTGGAGGATTTTTATCCTGTAATGTTAATGTGGTATATCACATAAATTGATTTGTGGATATTAAACCAACCTTGCATCCCAGGAATAAATCCAACTTGATCACAGTATAGGATATTTTTAATGTATTTGCTGAATTCGGTTTGCTAATACTTTGTTGAGAATTTTTGTATCTATGTTTATCAGGAATATTAGCCCATTGTTTTTTTTTGTTTTGTTTTGTTTTATTGTCTTTATCTGGCTTTGGAATCAGGGTAATAGTGGCCTCAAAAAAAATTATAGAGCATTCCTTACTCGCGAAATTTTGGAATAATTTGAGAAGAATAGGTGTTAATTCCTTTTGGAATATTTGGTAAAATTCATCTATGAAGCCATCAAATCTTTGTTGGACGCTTTGTTTATTTGTTTGTTTGATTGTTTGTTTTACTTAGTCTTGAGAGATAGTAAATTTTTCTATTTTTTCAGATTGTTCAATTTATTGGCATACATTGTTTGTAGTATTTTTTTATAATACTTTGTATTTCTGTAAAGTTAGTTGTCATGTCTCCTCTTTCATTTCTTATTTAGGTCAATTCTATTTTTTTATAAGTCTAGTTTAATTTTGTTTATTCTTTCAAAGAACAAACTCTTGGTATTAATAATCTTTTGTATTGTTTCTTTAAACTCTATTGTGTTTATTTTTGCTCTGATCTTTATTATTTTCTTTCTTCTATTCAGTTTTGTTTTTGTTTGCTGTTCTTTTCCTAGTTCTTTTAAGTGTAAGGTTAGATTGTCATTTGAGGTTTTTCTTATTTCTTGAGGCAGGCTTATATTGCTATGAATTTCCCTCCTAGGATTACTTTCACTCTGTCCCATAGGTTTTGCTCCTTGTGTTTTTATTTTCATTTGTCCCTAGTTACCTTTCATTTTCTTTTATCTCACTGTTAACTCATTTATTGTTTAAAAACATATTATTTAGCCTCTGTATGTTTTTGTATTTTCCAATTTTCTTCTTGTAGTTGATTTCTAGTTTTATACTGTTGTGGTCGGAGAAGACACATGATATAATTTCAACTTTTTAAAATTTATTAGATTTATTTTGTGGCCTAAAGTGTGGTTTTTCCTGGAAAATGTTCCATGTGAACTTAAGAATAATGTACATTCTGCTGTGTGAAATGTTCTGAAAATATTAATTAAAATCCAACTTGTCTAGTGTAACATTTCAGGCTATTGTTTCCTTATTGACTTTCTGCCTGGAAGATCTGCCTATTGGTGTCAGTGGGGTGTTAAAATCTTCAACTATGAGTATATTACAGTTGATCTCTCCCTTTATTTTGGTCAATAATTGCTTTATGTATGTAGGTGCTCCCATATTGGGTTCATATATATTTACTAGGGTTATGGTCTCATGATGTATTAATGTCTTTATCATTACGTAAAGCCCTCCTTTTTTTCTTACTATAGCCTTTGCTTTAAAGTCTATTTTATCTAATATCATTATTACTACCACAACTTTTTTTATTGGAGTATATAATCCATTAACATTTAAAGTAATTATTGATAGGTACATAGTCAATGAAATTTTATTATTATATTTATGGTCCCACCCTTTTTTTTTTTTTTTAGCAGAAATGTCCTTAACATTTTTCACAAAACTTGCTTCCTGATGAATATTTTTAGCTTTTTTTCTGTTTTGGAAGCTCTTTTTATTACCCTCCATTTTAACTGACAGCCTTTCTAGGTAGTGTAGTCTTGGTTATAGGTTCTTGTATTTCATCACTTTAAATATTTCTTGCCAGTCCCTTTTGGCCTGAACGTTTCTATTGAAAAATCAGCTGACATGCTTATGAGATTACCCTTGTAAGAAATTAACTGTCTTTCTCTTGCTGCTTTCAAGATTCTCTTTTTGTTTTTAACTTTGACATTTTAATGATAATGTGTCTTGGTGTGGATTTGTGTGGGTTCCTGTTGTTTGGGACTCTGCACTTCCAGCACTGTATGTCTAATGTTTTTGTCATGCAAGAAAAATGTGCTTTATTTCTTCACATAGGTTTTCAATTCTTTGTTGTTGTTCTTCTTTTGGTACCGTTATCATGTGGATGTTGATAGGCTTGGTGTTGTCCCAGAGGTTTCTTAAACCATCCTTATTTTTTTGATTCTCTTATCTTTTTTGCTATTCTTATTGGGGCCAGGATTACATCTCACCCTGACACATGCTCTAAACTATCATGGCCCAAATTGGCCTGTCTCTAATAGAAAATGCTCTTCATTTGTTCCAGCCATACCCATGATTATATCTATTATATATTAATTTGTGCCCAAGATTATTCCCCTTAATTGACTGTAAGCTCCTCAGTATCAATAAGTAACTTACTTATTCCCCAAACTCCCTTGCTTAAAAATAAATGGTGATTCATCATTAATCAAATTAATAAATGGAATTCAGCCTCAGTGTAAATGTAAAAGTGAGCAAAGCCTTCATTATAGGCTCCATACAAAGGCCTTGAAGGACATGGATATGAGTCAGCTGCTTTTCCACATGTCTAATCGCATACTCAAAATGACTGGCCTCTACAAATTATAACTTGTATAAAACTTTGTATTCAAACTTTTTAATTATTTCTCTGAATCTTTTAGTTTTCTATTTATCATTCAACAATGGAACTTGGAATATGGAATACCCTTGCCAGCTTCTATCAACTTTTCCTCAGCTTTCAGTATCCGCTACTGTAGAGAACCCAGAGTTATGCCTATTAATGTGTCAATGTCACCATACAAAAATGTTTCTAAGTAGGTGCTCAGCAGAGATTTCTAGGGAAGAAAAAATTACCATAATGTTGGTAAGTAAGTGAGCTGCCACGGTCAAAGGGAGAGAATTGTGGATAAGAGAATGTGCCTGACTAAATGCAAAATCAATTAAGAAACATCACAATTAAAGATTATTCCTTAAAGAGTCCCCTTTGAAAAGGACTTTCTAGGGGACAGAGTCAAGCATTCAACTTTTACCCCAAATGAATATGAAGATGAAGAGGGAGGGGCAGCTACCTCACTTGAAAGGTGAGTGAGATTCTGGGACCTGGCTTCTCTTCTCTCTTCCCTCACTCTGCCTACTTTAGTTTAGTACAATCAGTTCCAGTACTCAACTCCCTCATATGGAGAAAAGGTATATATTCTCGTTTTTGTTCACTTAACTTGAAATAAAATTTAAACTCCAAATCATCCTACTTATATGTTACTGATTTCTCTTCCTGTCTAGTTTCTGTGCCCAAACATATGTTATCAAAGGAAAATTAATGGGGCAAAGGAGAATAGTATTTATTGAACACCTACTATGTAAATGATATTAAGTTATATGTTTTTTGTGCAATCACATTTAATTCTAGCAAGACATTTTCATCTTCCAGAGGAATAAAGCTACTGATTTTAGGCCTCATATATTTCTACCATTCATCTCCAAATACATTACTAGAAGTCTTTTCCATTAACTATTTTTTTGAGAAAGTTCAGATAGTAGTTAACATTTTTAGTAATAAAGTAATTTAAAATTACAGTATATATATTTTGACATATTGTTATCGAACACTTAATAATGTATAGTACAGACCTTTCTTATCTTCACATCTATTATTCAATATCCTACATTATCCCCTCAACCCGCTTTAACTTTTGAAACAATTTCAGATCATAGTGTTGTTGCCTTATTTTTTCTATCTGAAGCATAATATCATCATTTTCTACTTTCTTTGCATTAGACATTATTAGGTTTTTGATCGACAAAAATATATTGAGCAACAGCTAGGTCTTATTTTATTAGATTCTGGGAATAGTCAGAATAATTAGATTTAGTTCTTGCCACTTAGGAGGCAAAAGAAACATGTCATCAAGTAAAAAAACGATACAATATCATTAAGTACTATGAAAGAAGCAAAGGCAGATGTAGGTTTTGTGGAGCCAGAAGCTTAGTAATTTGGAGTGTACTCTCTAATACAAAGAGTACCAACTCCAAATATAAAATTAATTTTGAATATTAATGATAAAATATCCAAATATGATACAAATTATTAAAAATGAACAAATAGCGTATAGGTCATGAAATCTAAAAAAATTAACATATATTTATTTTTATAAATTTACTGATATGTCTGTATAAAACCTTTTTCTACATTTTCAGCTTCAAATTTTTTGATTTTCTTTTTATATGATATCAATTTTATAACATAATTATATATAGATAGTAATTCAATATTTCTCCTAGTACTTTATCTGTTATTTATTCTTATTTTTGACAGTTAAGAAAAAATTTATTTTAGCCATACAAGTTTTTATTGGTAATACTATATAAATTTTAGGTTTGCTTTCAAGTTTAGAAGAAAATATATAGAGTTTATTTGTTGTCTGAACTATGCAAGTTAAAAGAATTTCCCTAGACTAGCTTTCAATTCTTCACTTATCAAATCTTGTTTCCATGTAACTACACACATATTTCTTTTTTCTGATACTAAATAACACATCTATATTGTGATATACCATGAACCTTATGCCTTTTTGTCATGTTGCTAATTTATTTGACATGGTGAATGGTTGGATTACTCCTAGAAGTCATTTCTATGCTATACACTAATATGACAGTTGAACAATTATAAATATATTAAACTAATGTGTTTCTGATCCAACTTTCCTTTAGTTGGATCTTAAAAATATCCATGCCACACCAACACTGCTCAACAAGGGGGGAAAGGATGAGAGGAGTAATTGGAATGCAAAGAAGCATAGGACTATGATTAAAATGACTGATTTGTGCTCATTTTAAAAAGTATTCATTGCATGCAGTGCTGGCTTTTGGCTTGGTGGGGTTACTATAGCTCCACTGTAAACATTAAACTCCAAGAGCTCCAGAGCCAACATATATTGGGGGAATGGCAGGTATTCTCTGCAGATATGTACAGGCAATTGCATTTGTTACCATGTTCTTTCAGGAGAAGGGGGACGCTTCTGGAGTTAGGTTGTGGTGGGATTGAAGCTGAGACCCTATTCCAAGTGCCTCTGTTGTTCACCTCAGCCCTCTCCTCTTCTTCCTAACTAGTTGTTCTGCAGTTTATAATTTCTTGTTTAATCTCTTGGGAAGTTTTCAAACAAAAAGAAAAACACACAATTCCCTTGGCTCCTTTCTGCTGTCTTGCTATGTTTCTTTCTCATTATTGTAGCATTTTCAAATATTGCTCTTTGATTTGTGGCTAAGCTCTGGATCTCCTTTGAGGATTACCATTGCTTTTGCTAGTTTATTTCAGTTTAAGTTTTAATGCTTGTTTTAGCTGGAGTAATTTCTCTAAGGATCAGTTTCTAGAGCAGGTTGAACATTTGACACTTTTTTTCAAATTCTGTTATTTTCAACAATAACAGGAAGTCAAGGAATTTCTGTGTCTCATTCTTTCTAACCAAGTAGCCTTGCTTATTTTATTCTGGGTTTACCTTTCTCCTCCTATAGCACCCAGCTCCATTGTGTGTAAATGACTATTTCCTATGAAAAATTCAAGTCAGATTCAGTAAAATAATGAAAAGAAGACTTTAGAAAAATAAAACAAAACAAAGAAGAAGAAGATTATTGTGAAATCAATAAAAGCAATAGCAAACCATCAGAAACTTGAAGATTCAACTCCTGAGCCACCCTTTCTTTGTTGCTTTGTTGCTTTTTTGGTCCTTCATCCTCAAACTTGCTTCTTTCTCAGCACACCAGGCCTCTCTCCTGAATATCATTCTCAGATTAAACAGGTGATGGTATGAGGTATGTTAGAACACTCATTTTTTTAGTTTACATATTCACTGAAGTAAAGGAAGAAATTCTCATTCTTGTTCTACTTTGTGTTAAAAGAAGAAGTCACTACGTATGTTGAGATTAAGAAGACAGGACTATGACCAACTAATCAATGAATGAAAATGCTCTGGGCTGTCTCCATTAGTAATATGCTTCCACTTAAGCAATGCCTATATGCTACATTTCATAAATACTGTGAAGAGAGTCTCTGTGAGTGAAAGTCTGGACTAGATTGTAGATAAGGTCTATCTTTATGCAAAAAAAAAAATTTAAAAATAAAAAAGTGTTAGTCTTAGGTGACTCAAAATCAAATAAATATGAAACAAAATTTTAAACATAATGCTTTAATGTGCTGAGCTACAATCAAACCCTAACTATATAAAAAAAACTATCTTATACACACTGAATAGTAAGTTGGAATTGAAACCAAACTTTATCTTTTCTTAAATGATTAAATTAAATAAAACAAAAATTTTAAAGTTCACTAAATTAAACTAAACTAATATCCTCAGTTGAATCTTCAGCTTGATTGTTTACTATAGAAATGATGCTAAGACCTATGTGACATTGTTGTGGGTCTTATTCAGTGGGACTAAGTGTGTAAAGATTCTGACAAAAGGCCAGGTGCAATAAAAGAGCACAGTTATAATTACTTCTTTTTTTTTCTTATCTATTGATAAGATATTTCAATAATTCACTTAGTTCATCTAATTTACATTGGAATGGTATTTCTCCTATTTATAATGTTTTCTCTGAGATTTGAATTCTTTAAGTATAAAATGTATCCTGAAAATACGGGGTATTATTTAATAGAAATACTTTCTACATTCATCCTAAATATATTCAGAACTAGTGAGCATATTTGGCTGGCGTTCATGTAGGTCACATAGTTAGAAGTCTGCTGAGAAAACAGCAAGCGAGAGAGAGAGAGTTGTTTGTGGAGAAATGAGTACATTATAAAAAATAAATGATTAGACAAAGGGAAAAAATAAATCTCTATACAGCATAAGCCCGAAACAACCACAAAAGGGAGGCCTAGACAACATGTCTGCAAAGTCCTATCTGCCTTTTAATTTACCTTAGTACCTGTCCTCAAACCCAACTCCACATGGTGCCCTGGCATGGCTGTCAGCAGTTTTCTACACCAAGAGTGAAGTGTTTTCTTATGTGTTGCTTCAGTATAGGCATTAATAGAGCTCCCAGGTGACTGATGTACAGAGGATAGAAGACATCTTAGTTGTCACCTGATTCACTCAGTGTAGCTGCTGATGTTACTATAGCAACATGGGGTGGTAGTAAGAGTTAATAGGTACCTGGCACAGTGCTCAGTTCCTTGCATGCATTCTATCATTTCAGGCAGACTTGGCTCCATTGTTGTCTTATTTATAGATGAACTCCCTGGCCTCAGACACCTTAGGGGGTTTGCTTGAACACTGCCATAAATGGCAACAGCAGATGTCCAACTTAGGTCACTATGTCTCAAAATGTCTCCTGTATACTATTATACCATGTTCTCGAAGGGACAATTAGTAGAGTATAGTCATCCAGCCTCAGCACTGAGTCCCTTACTGGAATTCAGCTTTGTTGATTTACCTCCAGTTAACTTTTCCCCACAGTGAAACTGATATCATTTGTGTGCCCAACACAACCACCCTAAAATTGCATCTAGAAAACTATTGTTTCAGCTGACTGATTCTTCCCTAAGAAAGGGCAAATTCAGGGTCTCTTTCTTTCACAAAGAGGTAGGATTTGGCCAATTTACTTAAATGCAACTACTAGAAACCTTTTCTTAAAATTCTTTACATTTTTTTCTCAAATATTCTATGCAAAATAATTGTATAAGAAAATATTTGAAATAGTAACAGAGGTAATCTTGAATTTTTTCTTAAAATTAAGTTTAGGTGTATTATTATAACAACAATAATAATACTATTAACTAATCAAATACTTAATGAATGCTTACTAAATGGAGATTAATCATGGGTAAACATTATTTTCATTGGACTATACTGTCATTTTACACAGGGTTTTCACAACTTTACTTTCAGCTTCTTTCTCCTACTTCTGTTTTGACAACCACAACTTCTCCTGCCACCAATTTCCATCAGTATGTGAGTAACCACATAATCTAAAGGTGGGAAGTCAGGAAAAATCTAAGTGACTCTACTATTCACTTAGACTTTGAACTATTTAAATTCTTTTGGATTTAGTTTCTCTTTTGTACAATAAAGTTATATTTTCTGTCCTAACTCAACCAGAGTTATTATGAGGATCAGATGGAGTAAAAATGATTTTACAATTTAAAGGAATTATATTGATATAAGTTGTTGTTAAGCGAAATAAATAAGTAAAAACAAAAAAATATAGTCATATATTTCCAAACTCTTCTCTCTAGCTATAATAATTCAACCAGCCCAGAATTGTTATATTCTTTACATTGATGTAACATTATGTAGAATAGAAATAAGGTTATCTCTTATTTGTTCTTATAAACAAATGGAGTTTCTAGTTCCAGTATATTATTTCAGGTGAGTGTTCCATTAAAAGTCTACAGATGCATGGATTCATTAAGACAATCAAAAAATATGGCAGATTTATAGCTTTAGAAACAATCTCAGTTGGATAAAAAATAATTATATAGAAGGTTTAAAAAAATCAAGTCCTGAACATTGTTTTTCTATCAGTTAACTGTCAGTTATTTAAAACCATTAAATCACCAAATAAAGATAGAAATCTAGTATGTGTCACTATTGTGCCTTGGAGTAGGTGCTCAGGGCAACAATAGTGAACAAAAATTTTCCTGACTTCACAGGGCTTATGATCTAGTCAACATAGACATTAACAATGTACTCATATGTATTAAAGTAAAAAATACAATAGAACATTTACTACAGAGGAATGTGCACTGTATTATGAGAAAGACCATTTAATTGAAAGATTTGGTTTAGTTGGGAAAATCAAGGGGTCCATCTCCAAAAAACTGACAACTGATTCAAGCTCTGAAAGGTCTAGGTTAACCAGTTGTAGAAGAGAGGAGAAAACAGTATATACAAAGCTCAGGTAACAGGTGAAAGAGATGGAGCTTGGGTCTGAAAATTTCTGGGAATTGAAAATCAGTGTCTGAATAAGTAGATTGAAAGAGATGGATGTCTAAGATGAGGTTAAAGACAAAGCAGGAAGCCAAATTATGGAGAGCTTTGTAGGTTGTATTGGGAATTTAGGACTTTATTCTAGAGAGAGAGAGAGAGAAAGAAAGAAAGAAAGAAAGAAAGAAAGAAAGAAAGAAAGAAAGAAAGAAAGAAAGAAAGAAAGAAAGAAAGAAAGAAAGAAAGAAAGAGAGAGAGAGAGAGAGAAAGAGAGAGAGAGAGAGAGAGAGAGAGAGAGAGAGAGAGAGAGAAAGAGAGAGAGAGAGAGAGAGAGAAAGAGAGAGAGAGAGA
>PVKZ01009680.1:0-10244 GCA_004027375.1 Macroglossus sobrinus
CGGGACAGGGAAGGTAACTGGGATTTGGTAGGAATTGTGTTGAATGTGGGGGAGTATTGCCATCTCAACAATATTGTGTCCCAATCCAGGCACACAAAACTGGACTAACTTTTGACAAATTATATTTTACTAGAAAGTAGCCCTTTTTCAGTACATTTCAAATTTGCTTGTATTGAGTTGTACAAAACTCTCAGGATATTTTGAAATTTCCTCTGTTTTGATGATTATTCCCCCCAAGTCATTTGTGCTTTTGCTGCCCCCAAAAAAATGCCAGTGGTTTATCTTTTTTAACCTACAAAGAACCAGTGTTTCATTTTATCAGTTCTGACTGTCTGCATTTTCCAGCCCCATTTCATTTTTATCTTCACTAATTCCTCCTTTCTGCTTTCTCTCAGTTTACCTTTTTTCCCTGCGTTTTTGAGCTGAATTTCTATTCATTTCTATGCCTTTAATCCTCTTGATACAAGCATTTAATGAGTTTTGATTTGGTTGTTTCACATAAATTTTAACGTTATTTCTATTTTCTTATCTCATTTCTATTACATTTATTTTTTTAGAAAATAATTTTCAATTTCACTGGCCTAAAATTTACCTTTTGGCCTAAGATTTGTTTATAGACTTTAACATTTTTTTCAAGGTTGAGCTCTATGGGTATGGATGAGATTTCCCAGGAATAGGTGTAAAGTGAAAAGAGGGATGAAGAAAAAACCCTGGTGAACATGAAGAAGCCAAATAGAGGGATAGTTGTCCCAAAACAGGCTGAGAAGGAAAAGTTAGAGATGTTGGATGAAAACAAGAGGTGAGATCATGGAAAAAAGAGGAAGAGACAACTCAGGAAAAACATTGAATACAGAAATGGGAGATAGAAGGGAAATTACAAATTGCATGTTGAAGAATGAACCGAGTGAATGAAGGTTATCAACAGAAGCAAACTCCTTTCTTATTAAGCTTCTTAGCTATGAAGAGAAAGGATAAGGTATTATTAGTAAGGGTGGGGTAAAAGCGAGAGGGTGTTGGGTAGAAGTTTCTGTTGTTGTTGTTTGGGGTTTGTTTTAAACGGAAAAAATTTGTATAGTAGAACATTTTTTAATAATAATGGAGGCCTTTCTATATAATTCTTTGTGCCTTCCCCTAACCCAGACTGCTAGGCCATTCCCTTAGGGGCAGGCTTAACTCAGCGGGATACAGAGATCAAGGTGAATGTCAGGAAAGCTTAGTTATCCAAAGGGATCATTAACTCATGCGGGTGTGGCGCAGGCGCTCCTGCCTCCACGCCTGGCCCTGTGGGGGCATTCTTGTCCCTGCCTGGCTTTAGGCTATGGGTTGGGGAGAGCAGCTAGGTCGCCTTAGGTTAGAGAGCACTCAGCGCCAGCTCTGTGCTGCCTTTGCATGCAGCCCTGGAGTATCCGCGCTTATGGGGCAGCTCTGGAAGCCACCACACAGACTCGGTCGCCCAAGTTTTTTTCCCAAGCTCTAATTAAGATTTCTTTGAGCAGAATATGGGAATTCCTTGTTCTGTATCCTTGTTTATACCTGATACTGGAAGACCTCATGCCACTGAAGTTTGTCCTTCAAGTCCCATGTTAATCTTTGCTCAGTTTTCTGTGTATGTGTGTGGGGGCGGGGCGGGGGGGAGGAGCGGTCTTTTCAAGAGCTCTCAGTGGTTCTTCTGTGCACCTAGAACTGGGAACCACTGCTCCAGTCCACATGCCAAACTATCTACCATCCTATAGCTTGAGTTTTTTTCCACTAAAAACCCAAATCCAGTCTTAACACATCTTTGCATTGATGGATTTATGTTGCCTACATAACAAAATCTAGGCTCCTTAGGGAAGCAAACAAGATAATTCACTGAGTGACCCCTAACCCATCCTTATACATTCATTTCCTAATTAATAACTCCACACAACTAGCAACATACCCTCTGCTAATATTACTGACACTGTTTGTAGACAGAAGACAATGCTGTAGACTTTATAGAACACAAATATTAAATCCACTTTGCCTTTGTAAGTAAGTCTGTATCTTAAGAGAGATAAGAAATACAAGTTTTTAGTTAAAAACATAAATACTCTTAGAGTTAAGGTGAGCAAAGGAAAGATGGCCTAAAATGAGTTCTCAGTGGAAGGTCGGAAATTTTTTTTTTAATGCATTAGTAACTTTCAGAAAAAAATAAGACATTTGAGTGTCACTTCTCAGTAATTCAAAAAATGAAACAGAAGGAGGCATGAGTTAGTTTCTGGAGTAGCTACCATGCCTTTAAATTAACCAAAAGCTTACTTGAATTACAGCACTGACAGTCTGGCTTCTGGCCTGGTTTCACCACTGCATGATACAGGCGTCTCTGGACACTTGCTTCTGAGTTCTTCAAATACAAAAACAGGGAATTCCCATGCACTCCTTGGGATCCTACTGATGCACTAAATCCTCCCCCTTCGAAAGCCACTTGAACTGCACCCATCTGACTCCAATCTTTCTCTCCTCCCCCAGGGAAAGGACAGCGTTAGATATTTTGTCTTACTATCTCTGTAGATGCAGTGGATGAAGTTTCTGTCACTCACCCCCTCTATCTTGACTATACAGAACACTGAATTCCTTTGCTACAACAGACTATGTGAAGATGGAGTTACCTGCTCTGTGTAGAAGGTGGAACCACTAGTTACTAACCTCATGAACTGTTTGTTGTCTGTTACGCATTTGCATTAAGTCTTCCACACGTAATAGGGCTGACACTTTTCAAGTGAATCCAATATTTTATTTCCTACGTTAAGAACAGGTTGAGGCTGCAGGAGTATGAACTTGGAAGCCACAGAGGGTACACACCCAGAGGCCACAGGAAGGGCACTCCCGGAGACCACCAGTGCGTAGCCGCCGGATCACAATTTTTGTAGTCATATAACAAAATTTACACCTGACCTAGACAACACAGTAAGTACAACAGACAGATAGCTATAATCTAGAGTCAACCAAAATTGGCCTCCAAAGTTATCAAATACAGTCCATGGCCATGCCACCCTGAACAAGCCCGATCCCCTCTGATCTCGGAAGCTAAGCAGGGTCAGTCCTGGTTAGTACTTGGATGGGAGACCACTTAGGTAAACCAGGTGCTGTAGGTGTAAAAAATAAAAAATAAGGGATTGTAAGATGACAAGGTCCTTGCAATCTGTGAGGTCCACCAAGGGTTGTCTCACCTAAAAATAATTAATTAATTAATTAATTAATTAATTAAAAAATAAAACAAAGTTATCAAATATAGAAAGAGTCTTCTTTGTCACAACAGCTAATTGACAAGGTAGCCTGAATCCAAGTGTTACTGTTCTGTCAGGATACTATCCTATTAATCCACTCCCAGCTTAAAGCCTGGGACATAGTTTACTGGGATTCCTAGGGCCCCACACCCTTTGTGATACTCTCCAATACACTAAAACTTAGGAAATGTATGCACTTAGACTAAGATTGAGCTAGAAAGCTACATCCATTCCAGACTCATGCTGCTGAAATAAACACCATAGGTTTAGTCACATCCCATGCGAAAAGTACCATACAAGAAAGTATGCAACCATTCGAGTAAAAAAAGAGGGTAAAAAAAAAAAAATAGTATATGTGCATTTCCTTGTATATGCATAGGAGGTTTCTGGAGTGATCCCTAGAAATTAGAATCTTCGTTGCTAGTATTTTTGATGGACTCTGGATGGCTGGTGGAAGGTGGCTGGAGGGTCTTTTCTCTACACTTCTTCTCTTTGAATTTTCAACCATGTGAATATATCATCTATTCAAATTTTTTTTTTAAATTTTAATCCCCTTTCCAGATTAATCCTGTCATATTATGTAACTAAGATCCACTGCTCTCTCTCAAATCTCACTCTTCCCTTTAACATCTTTAACAAACTCCCATACCAGTCTCAGTCACAGCAGGTTTCTGTCTTAGTCTGTTTGCGTTACTATAACAAAATACCGTAAACCGAGTGCTATAAACAACGAACGTTTATTGCTCACAGTTCTGGAGGCCAGAAAGAAGTCCAAGACCGTGGTGCCGGCGGATTTGGTGTCTAGTGAGAACCCACTTCCTAGACAGTGTCCTTTCACTGGGTCCTCACGTGGCAGGAGGGACAAGCTAGCTCTCTGGTCTCTTTTACAAGGGCACTAAACCTATCCACAAGGTCTCCACCCTCTGATCTGACAGTACCATCCGAAGGCCAGATGCTATCACAATAGGGGGATGCGAACACTCAGATCACAGCATACTTAACCACCCCCCACCATCCGACTCTCAGAATTTCATTATGTAGATTGAGATGCCCTATCTCCCAACAAGAAAAAATATCTTCCTCTTTTGGAAAAGTAAGAAAAAAGAACTTGGGCTTGCACAATTTATTTTTGGCAGTCTAGGAAAGGGGTAGTCTTTCAACAATTCCACGTTAATAATTTTAGCCTTGACACAATAGTAGCATATTATAAACAACCCAAATTTCCAAAATTAGGATATATGTTAAATTATGGTATAGTCGTACATTGAAATGCCCTGCAACCATTAAAATGGTGGCATAAATTTATAAGATGCCATTCAAGGACAAAGTACTCAAATATAAAGCAAACATTTTAAACATAAAAGAACTCAGGGAAAAACACCCTTGAGCACTTTCTTAATAAAAATTGACAAGAAAATCCCAGACAATAGAAAGCAAAGTAAAGAATTCAAGGATGGAGGGGAAATGGTGGTTAACAGTAATTCCATTCAAATATAGGAAAAATTACAAAAACTTGCATGAATACTAAACTAAGTATAAATATTCTACCTCATCAGTATAAAAATAATGCATACTTAAGATAAATTGAGGAATTGGGCGAGAGAAGTGGAAGAAGTTTTTAAAATACTAATGTCTTCAACTTCCATAGCGGGAATCAACTGACACTTTTTATATTTTAAATAGGTAATATTTTAAAAACCTACACAATGACTGCAACCTCAATTGTTTTCTTATTATCTTTTCTGAATTAAAATAAATAATGTCTCCCATGGCCAAAAAAACATTTGTGATTCCACAATTTCTTCAATTTAAGTTAATTATTTTCTTTCGTTACATTCGCGTAAAATTGAATTAATATATTTCCTTTCTAAAAAGCATGATTATTGCAATCTTATTTTTATAGGATACTTTTTTTCCTTCATTCCTTTATTATATATTTATTGGGCACCAACTATGGGCCAATACAAGTGAATAAACAGACCAAAACTCTTGCCTTTATGGAGATTATATTCCAGACTTTCTTCTTCCATAATTTCTTTATTTTTTCTTCCTTCCTTTTCCTCCTTTCTTCTTTCTTATTAACTCCCCACCCTTCTATCCATTTCTACTGTTACATATGGATAAAAAGAGGTCTATAATGATAGTTCTCTAACATTAACAACTGCTATTTCAGGAAGCAGAATTTGGGATGATTTTCTTTTAAAACATCTTTAACCGATTCTTTTAATCACACTTCTTCAAAAGGCAAACCAATTTTTAATAAAGCGACTGGAAAGTGAAATGGTGAAAAGACAAGGTATAAACCACTCTTTAAAAAATATTTATTCTATGGCCATGCCACCCTGAACGGGCCCGATCTTGTCTGATCATGGAAGCTAAGCAGGGTCGGGCCTGGTTAGTACATGAATGGGAGACCACCTACGAAGATCAGGTACTGTAGGCATTTAAAAATTTCAGAAAAAATACAGAAAAAATAGAACAGCCATACGTCCAATACCAAGATCTAACAGATGTTAATATTTTGCCACATTTGCTTCAGATTTTTCCCTTAACAATAAGACATTGTAGGAAGAGCCAGAGTCCCACTCTCCATCCCTCCTCCCTCCATCTGCAGATGCAACTACTATTCTGAGGATAATGATCATGACCATGCACGTCTTTGGATTCATAAACAACAGACACTATTACTTTGCGTTTAAAATGTAAATATCATACTGTTTGCTTCCTCTGGTAAATTTTTTAATACACCATAGTTTTTGAAATTTATCCCAGTTCCATATGTAGCCATTGTTCATCATTCCTTTCATCCATGTGTGAACTATCATTGCATGAATAAACCCCAGTTCTTCTAATTCCTTCCCTACCAAGGGGTCTTTGGGTCCAACAATCCCACTATTTTATGTTTCCACTGCACAACTGCAGACCCATTCACATTCACCTATGTAGTTTTTCAAAGCCTTTTGATTAGCCTCAAACTTTCTCAGATAATAATTGTTTGGGGAAACAGTCCAAGCAATTTATCTACCCTGTTCACACTTTTTACCACTTGATAAAAATAAATTATGAAATGCTGTATTAACTTGTCTTTAAAAATGGTATTAAATGTGAAGAAGCAGAAGTAATATTTATGGCACCTTCAGCCCTCTTAGGAAGAGTTATTTCTAACCCATTAAAAAAAATATTCTTACTACCCACAATTTACTGAATTTTAGACAAGGTTCCTTCCTATCACTTAAGAAACTTAGGTCTCCTTATCAGGGAAAGAGATGAACCCTGGATGTCGAGAGCCTCACCCTGGGTGGTGTGAACCTCACCCTGGGGTGTTGTGAGCCTCAGAGGCTCAGGCTGTTGAGATGGAAGCAGTGAAAAAGGCCACTTGGAGCTGCTGGGCTATGAAAAGTTGGCCTAAAGACCAAGAAAACAACAAGAAAATATCCAGGGAAATCTCCTATAGATGAGGCAGGTATAAAGTACACATGCAAGAGTCTGGATTACTCATAACCAGGGTCACTTTGGCACAGAGGGGTGTGGCTGGGGAAAGACCAGCACTTCAGTTCCAGGACTGGACGCTCTATAGTCTAGCTCACCAAGGTGAGTATCTTGAGTATCAATCTGTTCTAGAATTGATTAGAATGGAATATTTAAAAATATATAAGTTGATCTGAACTTATATACTTTTAAGACCTCGTTCATATTATTTTCATTTGACACTCTTAATAATCAAGTATTATTATTCCAACTTTATAGATAAGGAAATGACATAAAAAGAGGGTGGCACATAAAAAATTAAGATAGAGCCAGCAAGGAACTCTACTGACTTCTAATGTACTTTTTTATTCTGTTAACACCAAAGATAAAAAAACATAGATTACAAAAAAACTAGATTTTTGGTGAATAAGATGTGAATGACTTTCATATTAAATTTATAAGCTACATGGGAAAAAAATAGCTTCTTTACTTTAGAAGCATTCCTTGTGGAATGTATTTAAAATTTTTTTTTTACCAAACTAGCTTTACTCAGGGTAACTCAAGTTTAATCTATTAAAACTACTCTGACTTTTGTTTGTTTTCAAAAATTAAATCAATACTCAAGAGGTATGTAATTTGACTATTTAAAAAATTTTTGAATGCCAGAAAGTAAAAATAGTAAAAAGACAGATGGCATACATTTCACAAACTAAGATCTTTAATATACAAAAAGATAAATATTTTAATTAAAAAAATGGGGAAAGGAAATACAGATTGCTTTTAGACATATGAGAAGGTGTCCATATTTTTCATAATTATAGAAATAAAAATTAATAGTGAGCTTCAATTTTTAGATATCAGATTGGTAAAAATTCTGAAAGTTTGACGATTTAATTTTGTTTAACGGAGAATAGAAAAACAGACATGCTCATATATGAAGCATATATGTCAAAATAGCAACACCTATCATAAACTTTCATGCACTTCGACATATTTCCAAAAATTTATACTAGAGAGAAAATCTCATTTTTACAAAATAACATGCATACTAAGATATTCTCTGCCACATGAACTATTGTAGCAAAAGTCTGGAAAAAACCTAAATATCTATTGATGGGAGATTAATTCAATATATGAAGTTTCATTCATACAATGAAATGAGGAAGCTCTTTAGGTATTAATAAAGAATAATCACAAAGACATATTGACCAGTGAAAAAAACAAATGAAGAATGCTACCACTTATGTTAAAAATACACACACATCCTACAACTCAATATCAAAAAACAAACAATCCAATTGAAAAATGGACAAAGGACTTGAATAGTCATTTCGCCAAAGTAGTTGTACAAATGGCCAACAAGTATATAAAAATATGCTCAATGTCAATAATTGTTAGGGAAACAAAAATCAAAAGCGCTAAGAGATACCATTTTACACCCACTGGGATGGTTATACTGAAAAGTAAAAATCAGAAAACTAGTGTTGGAAAGAATGTGGAGAAATTGGGGAGGAAATGCACCGTGTGCTTTGCTTGTAGGAGTGTGAAACGATGCAGCTGCTGCAGAAAACAGTACAGTAGTTTCTCAAAAAGTTAAACATAGAGCTACCACATGAGTCAGCAATTCCACTTCTGGGCATAGACCCAGAAGAAATGAAAGCAGGGACCTGAACAGATACTTGTACACCAGTGTTCACAGCATGTTATTCAAAGAGCCAAAAAGCAGAAACAACTTAAATGTCCCTGGACAGATGGATGAACAAAATGTGGTGCCTACATGCAGTGGGATATACTATTCAGCTTAAAAAGGAAGGAAATTCTGACACATGCTACAACATGGATGAACCCTGAAGGCATGCTAAGTGAAATAAGCCAGACACAAAAGGACAAATATTGTATGATTCCACTGATATGAGGTACCTAGAATAGTCAAACTCATAGAAAGCAGAATGGTGGTTGCCAAGGGTTGGGGGGAGGGAGGAATGGGGAGTTATTGTTTAAAGGGTATAGAGTTTCAGTTTAGAAAGATGAAAAAGTTCTGAAGATGGATGGCAGTAATGTGAATATACTTACTTAATGCCACTAAACTGTATACTTAAAAATGGTTAAGATGTTAAATTTTATAGAACAACAAATAAATTAAATCTGATTTAATTTTTATGTGAATTCTAAAAAACAAAATGAACAAACAAAATGGAAATAATCTCATAGATACAAAGAACAAATTCATGGTTGCCAGATGGGAGTGGGGCTGGGGATACTGGTGAAAAAGGGGAAGGGATTAAGATCTACTAATTGTCAGTTATAAAAAACAATCAAGGGGATGTAAAGTACAGCGTAGGGAATCGAGTCAATAATATTATAATAACTACATATAATATCAAATGGGTATTTGATATATCGGGGTGGTCATTTCATAAATTGTATAAATGTATAATCACTATGTTGTACACCTGAAATTAATATAACGTTCTATGTCAACTGTAATTGAAAAAAATGTTGTCATTTAAAAAGAGGAAATTAACTGCATAACCAGTGTGTATAAAGTAATTTTCCAAACTAAATCAGGCGTTAAACTTTTAAATAGTTTCTTAAAATCTTATTTTTATGTTATGTATATTTATAAAAATTACACACAAGCACACACACATTTGCATGAACTATCTCTGAAAGAATTCGAGAAACTTATAACCACCTTGCCTTTGGAAAAGGGAACTGGGTAGCCGGGAGTTAGAGGTGAAGAGCATTCCCTACCACCGTCCATTCGTTGTACCTTTCGAATTTTATCCTGTGTGAATATATTATCTATTCGAAACCTAATTTTCAATCAGTCTTACTGACTGAAATCTGAACACAGAGCAGGAAATGTATATAAGTCAAAATGTATTATGTACTATGTTTTATATGAGGCAAAATAAAAATTCCCCTAAATAATGATTTTGAAAACTTGCCTCAATGTTTTTCAAGGTGCTAACTTTTGAAAACTATTTAACAAGGAAAATGAACTGTTTCAGAACTTAAATGATCAAAACAGAACACAAAGAAATAAGGGAAAAGGTCTTATAAGAGTTTTATGTACAATGTAACACTGCTAATCCAGATTTAATAGAGGAAAAATAGAGTCTAAAATATTTACTACAAGAAATAAGTGAAATAATAACACCTAATGTGGTTCTAAGTTTTAAATCCCAAGCCAGTTTGTTCCAGGCTAATAATGTTCTAAGAGATTTTAAAATGTCTACTGACAACATTCTCAAATATATTGGTCTTAGAACTCCTTTTACACTCCCAAAAATTATTGAGACCCTCAAAGAGTTTCTTAATGTGATTTACATTTATCTATATTTACCATATTACAAATTAAGCATCAAATTTAAAAAATGTATTACTTCACTTAGAAATTACAATTAAAAAACACATTACATGTTTACAAAAATAACAAAATTTTCATGAAAATAAACTATATTTTCCAAAACAAAAAACAACTTCAATTAGAAGAATGGCGCTGTTTTAAATGTTTGCAAATGT
>PVKZ01009681.1:0-10237 GCA_004027375.1 Macroglossus sobrinus
TAAAATATTAGCATCTTGAACTTATTCCTTAGATAAGTGATATAGAGAAAAATGTTTATAATCTAAAATGTGATGAATCATAAATCTCATCAATGAGAAAAATGATGTATTATATAAAGATGTAAATTTACATTTTAAAAATATAATCAAGTCTATTTGTATGTTTACTTACCCAAAAATATTTATGCAATGCCCACCATATGACAAGCACTATTCTATTAACCTGCTAATAGTTATAAAAGTTTCTGCTCTCAAATATTTATTAGCTAATTAAAAAAAATTAAATAAGTACCTAAAAATGAGAAATTCTGTTATTAATATGTCCTGTGATGCAATTGAGTAGATT
The DNA here is from genome assembly GCA_004027375.1 of Macroglossus sobrinus. Classification (NCBI taxonomy): domain Eukaryota; kingdom Metazoa; phylum Chordata; class Mammalia; order Chiroptera; family Pteropodidae; genus Macroglossus; species Macroglossus sobrinus. Next base: position 347 of record PVKZ01009681.1, read on the forward strand.
CTGGAATTAAAGGCTTCATTCTACCATTAATATTGTAGTTTTTAAAACTCTTTTAAATTACAGAGTATGCAGCCATCTCATCTCAGAAAATGAAAATTTGTAGAAATCTTAATTTTAAAAAGTGAGTATCCTTATCAGGTAGTTCAATGATTAAGATATTTAGATCATTAAAATTATGCTTTTAAACTCCTTTTACATTGAATTTCTGTTGGTAATATCTAAGTAAGTAACCTGTTAAAATATAGAACTCTATATTTCATAAACTGTATTGTCTATTTGATGAGTACCCAATTTGTATGCAGTCAAAAGACTGGAATTGTCAGAAAACTAGTTTATCTCTTATGCCCCCTTCTGTGAAAGTCAATATCTGCATTACCTCATGAGATAATCAGAAAAATATATATATATGTGTGTGTGTGTGTGTGTGTGTGTGTGTGTGTGTGTGTGTGTGTGTAAATAAGTAGAAGGAAGGTTGCACAGATGAGTAAAAGTTTTCAGAAACATTATTAAATTAAAGGACAAAAAAAGTGCATTAGATTAGCTAAAACAAATCACTGTGGTATTGAAAAGTTAACTATCTGTAGCAAAGACACAACAGAATGTAGGAGTCTCAAACTATGATGCTTCTCCTCAAAATATATTTCCCATTCCTTCTCTGTGTTGAAAATAATTCTAACTTCAACATTTTAGCCCTTAAATTATTTACTTTTATATAATAAATACAAATGAATGTATTACAAAGAAAATGCCAAAAACAATTCAGCAAAGCAATTTCCCCAGCTGGATTATCAGCCTGCTTGAGCATTTTTAAACTTGCTACTGCTACAGTAGCCTATGCTGGTGTCTGTTTTTCTTGTATTGCTAAAACGGGAGTTATTCGTAGCAGGACAATAATGTTTGCACCTTTGAACTTTATATCCTCATTAAGAAAATGAGCTCATAAGATGTTTCTCTAAGACTGAAAAAGTCAAAGAAGTCTTGGGTACTTCAATTAGTTATTGTGGTGAGGAAGGTGAAGGCAAACTCTCCACCACTTATTTGAGATTAAGAATCAGGATTTGGGGGAGGCTTAGAAGCCAGAGGTCTTCAATAGAGGAAATGTATCAACAAATACTTCTCACCTCCTCATTCATCCATGGACATACAGGGTAACTGCTAGATATGTATGTAACTGGTTTGCATTCCAGTAGACAGTCCTACCTCTGTTGCTTACTTTTTTTTATGAAATCAGTATGTGCATGTGAAGAAGGCTATAGGGAAAAAAAATTCATTCGAAATGAGGTGTTGGAGGGGAGCTCTAGAGATATCCTGCACTGCCAGAAAGAAGAACAAATGGTTTCTGGAGCAAATTAAGCCTGACACATTAGTTGAGGTAAAATCGATAAAACTGAAGCTGTCCTACTTCAGGTACATCACGAGAAAGCAGAATTCTTTGGAAAAGACAATCATGCTGGGAAAAGTAGAAAGTAGCAGGAAAAGGGGAAGACCAAGGATGAGGTAGATGACACCATAAAAGAAGCCACAGGTGTGAGTCTACAGAAGCTGAAGACAAATGTTGAGGACAGGATCTTTTGGATGTCGTTCATTCTTAGGGTCACCAGGAGATGGAGCTGACTCAGCATACTGTAATATTGACAACTTGTGTTGGGTCTTATCATCAAATGCAGATTTAATGAACAAGGAAACGTACTTAAGAGGCTTGACTTGGGTGGGCATGAGAAGAGTAGATATTCACAGATGTCATCCGGACAGTCTCAACGACACTTCAGGCGCATAACTAAAATAGCTGCTAGCAGGTGAAAAGTAGGCAGAACATACACTTCAAAGATAGGGGAGCAAAGGATTAAGAGCCCTTGAATGCCTGGGTCATGCTCAAGGGTCAACTGGTGGCCATGTCCACTCTCTAGATGTCCTTCTCCAACTGTGTGATTCCATTTTGATCACATTCTGGAAAGGGCAAAAACATGACATTATTCACACCAGTGGTTTCCCAGTAGTTATCAGAGGCTGAGGGAGGGGATGGTATTGTCTATAAAAAGACATAATGGAATTCACTAGGCTAGAGGGAATAGTCTGTCTTGATTGTGATTGTGGTGACAAGACTGTGTGTGTTTGGCAAAACTCATCAGTGTTCACCTAAAAACAGTGATCAATTACGGGAAGAAACATATTATACAATACCTGACTTTAAAAAACTGGAGGTTTCCAACTTATTATTTTACCAGTTTTAACTATATTTTAAATTATAATATTATTCATTTTTTCTGCTCTTCATAAAAAAACTCCTTTCAAGACTTTTAATTATAATATTTTGTTCAATAAATTCAATCTTCTTGTTGATCCTTATTTTCTTTAGAGTTTAATAATCTTTTCTTTCTTCAATATTTTCTCCTTCCCTTTCTCCCATGATAACTCTTTGCGCTGATTCTTCTCCTGTCTCTCTTAATTCCCATTTCTGGCTGCTCGATTACAAATTATTATTCAGTATTTCCATTTCTTAAATTGTTAACTAAATTTCATATGTAGTAAATATATATTATGTATTTGATAGATGCCATTCAGGAGTACTTATTATTGGCACAATGGTGGGATCTTTACAAGTCAAGTTTTTAAGTAGTATCTTTCATAATGCTACAGATTTTTCTTTTGATACACATATATTTTGCCTGCTTTGATAATTGAAAAGATGAATTTGCTAGAGGAAACTCACACACACACACACACACACACACACACACACACACACACACACACCTATAACCATATATAATCTTCTAAGTAAGATAAAATGAAACTAGACAGGAAAGCAAGGTAGCTGAGTATTAATGCTTTCTTTAGAAGATTGTGCTCAAGTATATTCTACCTCTTAACTATTGGTATTTTGAAAAGTTTTTTAACAGCTTGAACTTTTGCTCACTTTGTCTGCAAAATGTGTAATATAATACTTCCTCCAAGACTGGTGTAGATAATAAATTGAGAATTTAAATTGAAAAGTGTAATACAGAACTTGATTTATGATATGTTCTCTATGCAGACAGATTCTCCATACATATGGCCGCTCAGTGTGTTTTATTTCACTTTGTTTTCCTTCTGTATTTAGGTCTAGAAAGTCTGTACTTTCATGCCCTTGTAGAATCACTATCAGATAATAATTGCAATAAGCCAATACAAATCTGACATAATAAAAAAGTTAGATTTTCTTATTTATTGTTCTATTTGTTGGAATATTTTTTTTTTAAACATTGTACAATAGATGTCTTTAGTTCTTTCTCATTCATTTCACTGAAGAACAGAGTCGGTGCTCACTTCGGCAGCATATATACTAAAATTGGAAAGATACAGAGAAGATTAGCATAGCTCCTGCACAAGGATAATTAATACGCAAATTAGTGAAATGTTTCATATGTTTTTATGGTTCATATATAGAATGAAATATTACTCAGCCATTCAAAAAACTAAATCTTAATCATTTACTACAACGTGGATGGACCTAGACGTTCTTATGCTGAGTGAAATAAGTCAAACAGAGAAAGATAAATACCATATGATTTCACTTACATGCAGAATTTAAGAAACAAAAAGGACAAACTAATCAAAACCATACTTACAAATATAGAGGACAATTTGATGATGGCTAGAGGGGAGGGAATTTTGGGGACTAGGAGAAAGGTGTGAAGTAGAAAGAAGTAGAAAGTACTTGATTGATGGTCATGGGGATAGGGAGCACTGCATAGGGAATGCAGTTAACGTTAATGTAATGGCTAGGTGTAGACTCATAGGATAGAGAGAGAAACTATATAAATGTATACCCAATTTACTGTATACTTGAAACTAATAGTAAACTAAAATTTTAAGGAACAGCGTTGAATTGAAGGTTGAACTTACCCAGAACACACATACATGTATACACATACACACAGACACAGACTCGTTAGCAAAGGGAAGAATCATAATAAAATAATGAAAAGGTAGTGGGCTAGGCATCCATTTGAAATAGGCTAAAATACAAAAAGAGAGAAAAGGTAATAAGCAATTACTTTTTTCTTTTTACTTTGGCAAAAGACTTTAAAGTAACACAAAGATCAGGATCAATCGACTTCGCGATGCAATGCATGATGCCATGTATTTCCATGTAGCTATATTTTCTTTTCTCTTGAGAATGGGAGTTTTCTTTAGAGGACTAACTCTGCAATTAAACCCTATAATCATCCCCATGATTATTCATTTCTCTTTACAGAAAACAAAATAAAAGTACAGCAACATGTATTTACTCAGAAGGTGTCTTACTTAATCTTTCAAATAAGTCACGCAAATTTCACTGCATTTCGTTTCACTTAAAAAATGAAATTCTTTTTTTTTCACTTTTAAGATCTAACTGAGAACTCATAATAAAAAAGAAAATCACAGTCTACATGAGTAAGATTGGAAAGGAAGCTACTGAGGATTTGTTGCTGTTATTCACTGCAGTGGACAGGTACAGTGTCCGATGCTACATGACATTAATTTGAAAATGTGCTTTGTAATGAGAACAATTATTTGGTTGCTTTTAAAAGAATATAAAATCATTCTTAGGGTATAATAGATGTTGAAATATTGATCATATTGATCATTTGAAATGGTCACTATTTTCACTGCTTGGATTATATGAGAATTTTGGTGTTAAAGGTTAAACAGAGTGGTCTTGAGAGAAAAAATGGATTTGAGTTAAACTCACACACCTGTTCACACAATGAGTACTGCTTCATCAGGTGATCTGTATCCTTTGTATTTGGGGTGTGGGAGGGTAGAGAAAAACTAGAACATACGTCACATTTGCAAAACTGAGGTGAAGTGTGTGGACGTGCCCAGTTCTTTGAGAGGACTACAACGAGATGTAGTAGACAATTGTTTAATAAATTTACATGTTTGTTCACTTGTTCACTAATTTCCCTCTTTCTTCAGTCACTATATTTACTAAACTATGTTATCCTGGGTTGTTTTTTCCCATATGTGATACCTACCTTAACAGTTTTACAATTTCCTCAGAACAGTTGGAGAGAGAAATATCTACACCTAATGCAAGTTTAAGGAGACACTATTTGTAATAAATGACTAGAAGAAATTATACTGTGGTGACTGAGTTCATCCTGTTGGGATTGGCAGACACTCTGGAGCTACAGATCACTCTCTTCTTGCTGTTTTTTGTGGTATACACACTTACGGTTTGGGGGAATGTTGGCATGATCCTCTTAATCAAGGCTGACTCCCGACTTCACACACCCATGTACTTCTTCCTGGCCAACCTGTCCTTTGCGGACATTTGTTATTCCTCCACCATCACCCCAAAGATGCTGGTGGATTTACTGTCAGAGAAGAAAACCATCTCCTTTGTTGGCTGCTTTGTGCAGTTGTACTTCTTCATTGCCTTGGCCACTACCGAGTGCATCCTGTTCGGGTTAATGGCCTACGACCGTTACGTGGCCATATGCAAACCTCTGCTTTACTCCTTGGTCATGTCCAGGACTGTTTGCCTTAAAATGGCAGCAGGGGCTTTTACAGCAGGGCTGTTGAACTCCATAGTTAACACAAGTTGTTTAAGCAGCTTGCCATTCTGTAGCTCCAATGTCATCCACCACTTCTTCTGTGACAGCCCTCCACTTTTTAAGCTCTCATGTTCTGACACACGGCTGAGTGAGAGCACCATTTCCACTTTTGCTGGGGTGAATATGATTGTGAGTCTGCTGCTCATCCTCACCTCCTATTCCTACGTTCTCTTCTCCATCTTTCGCATGCATTCAGGGGAGGGGAGGCGCAAAGCATTCTCCACCTGTGCCTCTCACCTGACAGCTATAACTCTGTTCTATTCCACTGCCATCTATACTTATCTGAGACCCAGTTCCAGCTACTCCCTAGGTCAGGACAAAGTGGCTTCCGTATTCTACACGGTGGTGATCCCCATGTTAAATCCTCTCATCTACAGCCTCAGGAATAAGGAAGTAAAGGCAGCTTTCTGGCATGTAATTACCAGGAAAAGGATTTCTTTATTTCTGTGATTGATTAATTTTCTAAACTAGATAAAGTATTTAATAAACTTTCAAAGGCTGGTTCTAGCCAATGAATGTTTATTATAATATTTGCTAAATAATTATGTTTTGTAATATTCAACTAAATTACCAAACTTATGTGAAATGAAGAGATCTTCATATCATCATTTTATCTCTTAGTAGGTCTTAAGAATTGAGGCTTATTTGTAATAACATCTTGCCTAGGAAAAGGAAGACATTGACTGTTTAGAGACAGAATTCATAATATCACATGAAACTAGCCATTGAAATTACTTATAATATCTATTTGTTACTTTTTCATACATTCCTCTTTACCATTTATGATTTGTAAATAATTGTTATATATCACTTATGTCAAAATGTGTTAAATTTAAAATAGATAATTATTTTTAAGTATTAAATGATCTCCTGAAAAGATAATTTTAAATTTAAGAACTGTAGTTTTAATTGCTACTGTAAAATACCCAGAGAATAAGTTGAAAACGACATGATATCACTTATATGTGGGATATAAAAGCAACAAACAAACATGACAAACAAACAGAGACTCATGGATATGAATAGTGATTATCAGAGGGAAGGCGGGAGGGGGCTGGTACATGAGGTAATAGGTTTCAAATATGTGGGGACAGAAAAAAATCTATGGGAGGTGAACATATAATGCAATATATATATGACTTATGGAAAGTTGTACAATTGAAACACTGGATTTTGTTAAGCAATGTCACTATAATAAAAAATAAATTAAAAAATAATTAATCTCATGTACAAGAGCAACAAATATTTTTAACTTTGAGAGCTATTATCATTAATAATTTTGCTATTTTTTGATTTATTGAGCATAGACTTCTTATGTAAATTTTGATTATTTATATAAAGTCAACATTACTTATAAAATATTTTAACTATATATTTTCTTGCTTATTGTTCAATGTATTTGTGTGAAAAATGTTCCAAATATTTTTTACTTTATTTAACTCAAAAAAAATTAAATTATAAAGGTATTAATAGTTTTCTAATTTTTACATTGAGTGTGATTTTATCATTCTCTTCTTACCTGATAATATTTAACAATCCCCTATGAATATAATATTTTTTTGCTTCTTTGATAGACAATCATCATTGCTTTCTGTTTTTCTAATATACCTAGTCTTTTGTTTTACTTGAATATTTAATTCAATTTACTACATTTTCCAAATATATACATATCAATCAAAGTTTTGCCTTATTCAATGTTTTATGTAATTTATTTATTAAAATTAATGATGCTGAAACATATGGCTTTTAGTTATGTTTTAGTCAGTATTTTCATCCATACTAGATGAGGCAAAATAGAGAATAGCTAACAAAACCTGTGAATGTCATGACGTTAAAAAAACAAGCCTAAGAGATAGAAGCGGGTAAAGAATCAATATTTAAGAATCACAGAAAGCCAAAACAACCAAAAAAATATTAATAGATGTAGCCCTCCATTTATGCAGAAATAATGTGTACAGTGTGATATTAATATATCAAAGTAAGTTTGGAATTAGTTTGTTAGGTGTAAAGTAACATAGGCCATGTAATTTTCATGGACCTATTAAAAATGAGAAGCGTACATACTGTAAGCAATAATTAGATAAAGGCTAGTGTGAAGATAAAATGAAGTAGTAATTCCATTCATCTCCACACTGGTCAAATAAAATCAAAGAGAGTGTGTTAATTCATAGTCAGCATAGTTCAATGGACAGAGATAAACAATATTATGTCAAGGAGATAATGCTCAAATGGCAGGCAGGGGTGTATAGGGAAAAAATCAAATACAAAGTGGTTGAATTGATGTGAGAATATATAATCTGTGGAAGAGGGACATACAAAGAGCTTTAGGGAAACATATAGCTTTAAACTGATCAGAACAGTATTTCTGTTCAATTTACTGACAATTGTTACCCAGTTTTGGAGAACAAAATTATGCAACATATTTACAAGCAATGTGCCCACTGACTTATATAATTTTATATTTAACTGTTAAAATAGAAAATGTGTAGCTTTATAGAAACAATGTTAAAACAAATAGCTTTATCAAAAATAGATGAAATGAGTGTCAAATAGCATGTTTCATCAGAAAGCAGAAATGTGAACACTTTTGCATATAATTTACTGCTTTGTCTGAGAAATTGGAACGTATTATTTTCTAAGATTATCTTATAATTTTCTGTTTCATCATCAAATTATTAAATACATCCATGCATCAGTCCTGAGTCTCAGAAGAGACCTTGGGATATTTCAGCCATTTAAGAAAACTCATTGCTTCCAGATTTGTTACTAAAGAAAGAGATGGTAAATTTTGGCCAAGAGATTTTTGAGATTTTGCCAACGGGAGATCAATCTAATGAAGACGTCTCTCAAAAACTCTGATTTTCTTACTTGGGCTCCAAACCTCAACATTCTGAAATTGTACAATCATATTTACCATGTGTTGCAAACCACATAAAATCAATAAAATATAATTTATTAGCTAAGTTTCTGTTAAGAGTGTGTCAGATTCATTAACACACTTGAAAAGGAAACAGAAAAATAAAAAAAAGTGCAGATTTATAAAGAATATGCAAATAGAAGTTATATTTAACGGAAAACAGAATAAGCAACAACAACAAAATAATAATGTTAAGACCAAGGCTTTATTTTACAAATCATAAAATCATCATGCCCAGATTATGTGTTACATAAGAAGACTATATGTTACAATAATCTGAAGTGCTGGATAAGGTAAGAGCTGGTGAAAAAAAAAATAACACATTTAAAGAGCAAATGACAAAGATATACCTATAGTCCATTGTAAAGACATGCTTATCTTCCAGTAGTTGTAACGTGAACTCACAGAATGGTGCCAACAGAAGTCATAAGCAGAGTGACAAGGAACAAGTTTTTATTTTTAAATGGGCCATTAAAATTAATTTTCTTCAGTGTTAACAAAACTGCAAAATACAGTTTACTTATTTCTTAGTTTTGATTTTTTAAATTTAAAAATGCATACATATTACATTTTCACTCCTGAAGATAAGGCTTGTATCTTCATACGAGACTCATATAAAGTAGCTGTTCACTATAGATCTGTTCAGATGAACACAATATATTTTATGTGAACCCATCCCCCTGGCACACACAAATATGTCATATTTTCTAATGTGGTTGATTTTATGTATGATAAAAATCCGAATCAAAACAGAAGGAAATGTTTACACTTAAAGTCTATGTAAATCCTATGACTACTTCTTACTATATATACATGACTGCACCCTGATCCCGCCACCTTCGTCTCCCACACAGGTCATTGCAATAACTTCCTATCTGGTCTCCCTGTTTTCACTCTTTTCACACTGAAGTATATTGTGTTCTTATTCACACTCTTTTTTAGACATTTTGCTCCCTTCCTAAGAGAACACAACATACATGATCACTAATTATGAAAGATTAAATGAATGGGTATAAATTATTGGTCTCCAAAAGAGGCCAAGTGTTATAGGTAGATGACTCTATTCTTAGAGCTGGATGTTCACCAGAAAGTAAACCAGACAAATACCATAGACTTAAGGAGTTTCTAAAAGAAAAGAGTGTCAAATTATGAAATAAAAAATAAAAAATAAAACATAATATAATAAGGTTCAACATAGCAATTACATTGGAAGGATATGAGAGTATTACATTAGAAAGATCTAACTTTGCATGTGAGAATAATGGGTCACCTTTGGGACATATCAACTTAGTCTAAAAGATAAACAGATGTTTGGCAGACTTACTGACCAATCTTGAGGGTCCAAAGTTTTCTGTGCATCTTGAAGAATATAGTGCAGCACCTTATATAGTT
>PVKZ01009682.1:0-10238 GCA_004027375.1 Macroglossus sobrinus
TTATGGCAACCTCTCAAGTCCTCAATGTCGGGGACTCCATTCCCCCCACTTTTTTTTTCTTTTTGGTTACCAACATCAATTGCCTGATTATCTCCATTAGCCCAGTTTTATTCACTGTGAGGGAAAACATGGTTCCCTTTAGAAGCAACAATAGGGTTGGGATTTGCCACTACTAAAATATCTAGAAAAACAACAACTTTAAAAAAATATATTTAAGAAAATATGTAACTGTCTCCAGCTGTTCTAATCAGTGTTTTAATGGATTTATTATTTGTTTTTTTGAGAGGCTGAGCACACTGATTCTGGAGCCCAGCAGTTTTGGCTACATCCAGGCTTTGCAACTTAGTAGCTGTACAACCTCAGGCAATTTGTTTAACCTCTATATGCCTCAGTTTCCTCCTATGTAGGGCAGGGACTTTGATAGTATAGCTCTCACAGGTTTCTTCTGAAGAATGGATTGATCAGTATCTGTAAATAGCTTAGGACACTGGAACATGGTGCACACTGAAAGTATGTTATAAATATTGTTATCATTGTTCTGCATATTCCAAATAAATGCGATGATGTATATATTCAGAATTGTTTTAATGGCAATATGATTGGAACTGTACAAAAAATAAAATAACTGCCATTGAAGTAAATAACAAAAAAAATCACCTTTAATCATACATCCATTCCCAAACGTCATCAGTCATGGATTCTTTTATGTTTTTTCTTTCTATTTGTGTGTTCATATTCCCATATATAGTTATACACCTTACTTTCTTGAATTCAGTTTCTCTCCTCTATTGCAACAGTCTTGAGTAAAGTCTTCCTTGCTGTTTTTAACAAGTATCTGGTGCATTTTTTCTTTTAAATTATAATGCAAAATTTTAATTCATGTTATAATTTGCTATGTCATCCTGCCTCTGCTAGGTTCCTTGGGAAATGCAAGTCTTTGCCTCTAAGGAAATGAAGTGACTTGCTTGTTCTTTAATCAAGGGTAGAACAGAGCTAAGGACTTGAGGGTGCCTATAGTCACAATGGCCACCTTAAGCATTTGCATTTATTTAAAATATATCAGGATTTCTGCTCTGTCTAGTATAGAGTGATAGAAACTGGTATTGCCTTCTGAACTAAAAAAAACGTATAAACTGTATTAAATCTATGAGCCAATTGTTCTCAATATCAGGCAACAGAGGTAAGCCATTTGTGAGAGACTGAAAACAAATGAGGTTATGATTGCCCCAGCCTACTTCCTGGAGAAAGTTTTAAGGCTTCAATGCAGAGACTGGTAATTTACAGAGAATCCAGTGGTTTCCCATGGCTTCAGATAAGAAGTTGAGAATCTTGGGAATCTAAGGCAGCTAGAGTTTGCAGGGCAGAGTACCACAAAAGAAAGAGCTCACAGAGAAAGAATTTAGGAGATCTACAGAGGATCCCCCTTGAATATTTGCCTGAGTATTGATCATTACATGCCTGCAAGGAAACTACCAGAGTAGGAAAAGAATCACCCCAAATGATTAAAGGGAACAATTTTCTTAAGTTCATACATATTTGGGAATAGGCATGTTCCTGCTACCCAGACATGAAGACCTCATAATTCACGTGATATCATCCAGAGTACTCAGAGGGTTTTTCTCTTTAGTGGGGTATGATTAACCCTAAACTAAACACTACTCTAGTCTTGCTTTACAAAAGTGAAAATCAAGAACCTAAAACAGTCAAACTATTTACAAGTAACTTAACTGTGTCCCAGAATAAAAACCAATATATTTACTGAAATAAAAAAAAAATATCTAGCAATGAATAGATAAAAATCACAATGTCTACCATCCAATCAACAATCATGAGGCATGCAAAGCAGCAGGAAAACCTAACCCATCATCAGAAAAAAAAATCAATCTCAACTTATCAAGAAATGACAAAGATGGTAGAATTAGACAAGGACGTTAAAACAGATATTATAACAGCATTGCATGTGTTCAAGAAGCTGGAGGGAAGACTGAATATGTTTAGTAGAGACATGAAATATAAAAAATATATAAAAGCCTCAAATTTAACATCTATTGATAAAAACTATAATGTCTGAAATGAAAAATATGTTAGATGGAGTTAATTGCAAATTAGACATTGCAAAAGAAAAGATTACTGAACTCAAGGACATAGGAATAGAAACAATTCAAAATGAAACAGAACCAATTGGTAAAAAGAATGAATAGAGAGGAGTAAAAAAAGAAAGGCGTAGCAGAAAGAGGATTTCATTGCTCTTGCAACCAAATCAAAGATGTGACAGAAACACAGAACGAACAGTAAGGAGAGTCTCCTGGGATCTAGACAAACAAGCTCTAAAACTAGGGAGATAAATAAGAAATCACCCTGCAACAGCTGGAGGTAGGATGGGGTGAGGACGTGAGGTGCCTGGTCCCAAGCAACTGAGTGGGACAGAGGCAATGGCAGTGGCACATGCCTCTTAAAGAGGCCACATCCATGAGTGGACTTTTGTGGTGACAGACCTTCTCACTCTGAGCACCAGCACTGGGGTGGTTGCTCAGGGGACACCAGGGACTTCCGGTGGACACCGAGTTGTTAAAGTGAAGGCCTGAGGTAAAGATCGCTCTCTGGCAGAAGTGCCAGTGTTATCCATTGTTCCTCTGTTGAGCCCTCCCCTCTGTCACTGTGTGGCCACAGCACCGCCATAGCCATGAAGTCATCAAACTGGATAACAGAGATTGGTCTGCCAGGAGGATTACCTGACACCCTACCTCCCCCAACTCATGGCCCCACCCAAGCCACATCCAGGTGTGTCCTTGGCAAGTCAGGTGCTCCTTGTTGAGCAGTGCCAAGTCTCATACTGGTGGCAGCTGGCCTCGGTTTCTGGTGTGGCCTTTTGAGGCAACTATAAGCACAGCATCTGTGCATTGCTTATTGAATCTTAACAGGTAGCTCAAGAGGGGCAGAGGCTTGGGCCAAATTTGGCCTGCACTTGATCTCTTCTCAGGACATCTATCTACTTCACAAATCCATACTAATAAGACTGGGAGACTTAGGAGCTTTGCTTAGTACATAGAAACAGACACGGAAAGGCAGCCAAAATGGGAAGGCAAAGAAGCAGAAATTACATGAGAGAACAAAATAGATCCAGAAATAATGGAGTCAAACAATCTAACAGATGCGGAGTTCAAAACACTGGTTATAAAGATGCTCAATGAATTTAGGAGAAGTGTAGATGAACTCAGTGAGAACTTTAACAAAGAGATAAAAATGGAAATGGAAATTATAAAAGGGAACCAGTCAGAAACGAAGAACACAAAATCTGAGATGAAGAGTATACTAGATGGAATAAACAGAGTGCATAAAAAAGAGGATCGGACCACCGATATAGAGAATGGGGAAGCTGAGGACATTCAATCAGAATGGCAAGAAAAAAGAAGGCAAGATTATAATAATTTAAGGAGCCTATGGGACACTATTAAATGTAAAAAATATCCATGTCATAATGGTACCTGGAGGGAAACAAGATGTTGAAGAGTTATTTGAAAAAATAATGTTGGGAAACTTCCCTCACCTGGTGAGGGAAATAGACATACAACCTTAGGAAGTCAGACAGTCCCAAGAAAGAGGAACCCAAAGAGGCCCACACCAAGACACATAACCATTAAAATGCTAAAGGTTAAATACAAAGAGAGAATCTTAAAAGAAGCAAGAGAAAAGCAGCTATTTACCTACAAGGGAGCACCATAAGACTGACAGTTGATTTCTCAAAAGAAACCATGCAGGATAGAAGAGCTTGGCACAAAATATTCGACGTGATGAAAACCCAGGATCTACAACCAAGAATTCTTTATCCAGCAAAGCTATCATTTAGCGTTAAAGGACAGATGAAGAGCTTCCCAGACAAAAGAAGCTAAGACAATTTATCAACACCAAGCCGGTATTACAGGGATTGTTGGAAGAACTTCTTTAAGAAGAAAAAAATGTATCAAAAACAGGAATAAAGAATGGTAATAAGAACATTCCTATCAACAAATACTGTAAATGGAAAAGAATTAAGTGCTCATACCAAAAGATAGAGTGGCTGAATGGATAAGAAAACCAGACCCTTACATATGCTGCCTACAAGAGACTCACTTCAGATAAAAACACACACGCAGACTAAAAGGAAGAGAATGGAAAAAGATATTGCCTTGATGCACCTAGAAGGTATTGCGCTGAATGAAATGGGTCAGAGAAAGACAAATATTGCATGATTTTACACACATGTGGAATCTAAAGAACAAAATCATCATTATCAACAACAAAAGAGAAAATAAATTCATAGATACAGATAATATTTTGAGGGCTACTAGATGGGAGGGGAGTTGGGGGATGGCAAAAAAGGTAAGGGGATTAAGAGGGACAAATGGATAGTTGCAAAATAGACATGGAGATGTAGAATATAGCATGGGAAAGATGGTTAATAATGTTGTAATAAATATGTAAGGGGGAAGAGAGATACTAGATTTAGTGGTGTTATCGCTTTGAGAATTATGTGGATCTCTGATTACCAGGGTATACAGTTTCAGGGTATACTGAAACTGATCTATTATTGTATGCCAACTATAATTGAAAAAAAAAACCTCTTTGAATTGTACAATGTAAATAGAAGCAACTGATTGTCTATATTTCAATAAAACCAGAAAAAGAAAATGAATAGAGAGTTACCGAGTTGTGGGACAACCATACTGATAATCATTTTAAATGGAAATGGTCTAAGCCTTCTAATTACATGACAGAGATTGTCAGAGTGAGTAAAAACCAGACTCAGACCCTAATATCTGAATGTTATGGAGAAGAGAGGGCTGGTTGTGCACACACACACACACACACACACACACACACACACACACACCAAAATATGTACTGAGAAAAAGTTTTTTTTGACAAAAATAATAATGCCATCCATGGTCCAGGCATCACTAAGACAGTACTCACCTAAGCCAGAACAACTCTAAGTCAGGTAGAATATCTTTACACACAGCTCTGTAGGAGACAAACTGGAATACTGGCACACTGGGTTGTCCAGAGAAATCTGTAGCGATGGCAGGGGGAGGGGAGGTAAGAGTGGCTTACCACAATAGAGGAAGGGAATTGGCTTGTGACACATAGTTTGGATGTTACTTCCAAAATACTGAGGGGAGTCTAAAGGGTTTGGGTCTTGCATGTGCAGACGAATATAAGAAGCAGTTAAACGCAGTTTGCATGCTCTTTACTTCTTTTGGTTCTCACAGCAGCCCTGGAAATCATTATCTACATTTTACCAAAGAACAGAGTAAAATGAACTTTCATAGTAGCAACTACTAAGTTCACATTACTAGCTAAAGGATTCAGAAGTATTTGAAATTCATTATTTTTGTTTGTTGTTGCTTATTCAAAAAGGTTTCAAGCTTTTCACTGTCTTTAAATTGATTGACACATTTAGTTTGCTTCCTCTTTTAAAAATCAAACTTTAGAGATTATTATTTAGATTATTATTGTTTTTAACAATTTCTTAATATGTTTTCTCTTCTGTTCCAAAGCAACAACAAAAACCACTTTAGAATTTATATTTTACAATCCAAAACACAATCAACTCTTTTCATTTGTGGGAAAATGATTATTTTTTTAATTGACATACATCTGAAGATTTCTCTTCACATTAAATTCATCAAAGTTTAGTTTCACTAAATAGAAAATACATCCCATTAGTTAAAGGAAAGAATACATTTCTAAACAGTAACTATAACTTTTAAAATAATGTTTGGGGCAAAGTTGAATGTATAAATAAATATTAAGAGTTTTACATTTATATGAATGCCTTATTTATTTGATTATATGTATTGCTTTGAAAGCCTTCCAACAGGTTATGCATGAGATAATTACATGCTATCTGCTTAAAATTTTTAAAATGGGATCTTTTACATTTCATTCATGAAATCCAGTGTTTTCTCGACTTTTAAGTTTCAAAATTAAATAGTTCTGCCCTGCTGTATAAATAAATAGATTCACTTAATGTTTCCAAATTTGCCAAGTGAGTGTGGACCTGTCAAAAAGTAGTAACTGTTATTTTCAGTTTTGAAAAACAGGAGCTAACTGAAAGTTAGTCAAATGTAATCTAATTATATTTGATTTGAGTGGAGAGATATAAAATAAAACAAACATCTTTTCACGAAGATGGCACTAAAAGCCAAGAGGAAGTCCCTGCTCTTCCCAAAGCCGAAGCAAAGGCTTTGAAGGCAAAGAAAGTAGTGTTGAAAGGCATCCATAGCCACACAGAAAAAGGAGATACGCATGTCACCCACCTTCAGATGGCCCAAGACATTGGAGCTCCGGAGGAAACCCAAATATCCTCGGCAGAGCATCCCCAAGAGAAACAAAATTGACCACTCTGCCATCATCAAGTTCCCTCAACTACCCAGTCAGCCAAGAAGACAAGACAACAATACATTTGTGTTCATTGTGGATGTCAAGGCCAACAGACATGAAATCAAACAGGCTGTGGAAAAGCTCAATGACATTGACATGGCCGAAGTCAACACTCTGATCAGGCCTGATGGAGAGAAGGCACATGTGCAACTGGCTATGATGCTTTGAATGTTGCCAACAAAATTGGAATCATCTAAACTGGGTCTAGTTGGCTAATTCTAAATATAAAAATGTTTCACTGTAAAAAATAATAAAACAAATATAACAAACTAAACATGTCACATTGGCAGGGGCTTTGCAAGAGGCAGTATTCATCTTAAGAGGTTCTGAGCCTGTCTTTATCATAACTGAATAAAGGATAATGATAAAAAATTTTATAAAAGTATTTTCTTTGGATGATTGGATTATGGTGTTGTTTATATTCCTTCTATCGTCTGCATAATCCAAATAGACTGCATAATCCAAATATAGACAATTTTGTTACTAAGTAATTATAAAAAGTATTACATTTAAAAATGTTTCTCATTAAAATTTTTAAATGAGCATAAACAAACCAACCATAACACTCAATATTGTTGTTATATATTACTTTAAATTATTTATTTAATAATTAAATTAATAAAAGAATAATTAAATATCCATTGTATTAGGCACTGTGCTAGAAACTAAGTTCCAGGGTGATTAACATACAAAAAAAACATTGTAAAAGGGCACAGGCTTGCATAGAAATACAGGCCTTTAATTTATAAAATTATAAATTTATTATTAATAAGGTTCATAATGCTTTCATTTAATAAGATATTTGAGAAGAAAAATGTACTAGCTTAAATATAAACACTCATTGTTTATTGAAATCCAAATTTAGAAATCTTGTATTTTGGAAAGGTATGTTCACTGTCCTATCAACCAAAGTAATTTAGATCCTAATGTTTATGAAATAGCATAATCACTGTCTGTTTTTCTATGCTTGTGTTGTCAAAACTCAGATGCATCACAATCTCCTGAAGAAGTCATTTCTTGATCTGGTGATTTGGGGATGACAAGGGGGATTGAGTAGGAAGGGCACCCAGGTGTCAGCATTTTTAACATTTTCCCTAGGTGATGCAGGTAAGTGGTCTGTGTTTATGTAAACACTAGCATATACAAGGTTCAAAATAAAAAAAAACTATGGATTTTGGTTTAGAGAATTTTCGTACTATTTTCCTTTGGATATTAAAAATTATACTTTCCAGGTAAGTAGTTACTTGCCTTAGGCCATTTAATTATAAAAGACAGTTAGGAACAGCATTTATGGATTCCAAACTCCATATACTTTATTATCAATCAAAATAATAATTAAATATGTCAGGCACTACACTAGAAACTGATCTCCACGGTGATTAAGATAAAACGTTTGTCATGAGAAGGGCACACACATAAAAATAATGCCAAACATTTAGTAATGTTTTTAGGAACTTGCAGTTTCATGTTTCAGGTGTGGAATGGATAGAAATGGGAATGTTTCAGCTTTAAAATGTGTTCCCCTAATTTAATTTACATGTCTTCTGGATAAGCCTGTCAAACTGGTTAGGCAGGCCTGCCCAGATGCTTTAAGATACCCACAAAGGGCAGTAACACAGACAAACAAAACTTTCAGCTTGTTTTGGTTGTTTTAAGTAGTGCTATTCTAGATACACCATCCTGGACAGACCTTCGTGAGACATCTAGATGTACCTCCTGAGTTAGGCCCCAGTGTGTTCATGTCTGAGTTCATTGAAGAGGGGCATAAAAACCAAAAAGGGATATTTTGTTAAGAACTAAGGTAAGACCAAGAACCATGGGAATGATGTTCAGTTGGATAAATTTAACTCTAAAATGAAGATAAAGGCATTCTCCACACTTCTACAGGGGTCAAAAAGCAATTTAGCTCACCAGGAACTCCAGAAATATCTGGGTTTATCTTGAAGACTCTAGCACATCAGCAACAGCAATCACAACTATCAAAGGAATGGCAAGGTAGAACCCACCTATTTTTGCCCTCTGGACTTGACAACCAGTGAAAATCCCCTTTAGTCCTTCCCATGTACCTGAAGCAGGGTCCCGTTAAATGCTGGGGAGTTGCATAGGGAGGAGCCCAACAGTTCCACACCTCATCTATTGCACCCAGCAGCCCTGTAAAGCAAGCATTATTCCCCATTTTATAGCAGAGAAAACTAATTCTTTAAAGGAATGTATCTGTACTAAAGGTGGGTTTATTCCTCCAGCTTAGACTCAAAGATAAAGTTCACTCTTCTTTAAGTTTTTGAACCAGTTATTATGTACCTGTACAACAGACTCATTGAAAATTGTTTTCATTGCTTCTAAAACTCGATAATTAAAGGAAAAAGACTCACATATTATCTGACCACAGAGAAAAGTGCCCCAATTAACACCCCGGGGATTTGATTCAGATTTTTTTAGAGGGTTCATTCATATATGTTTTTTAATAAGACAAATGTATAAATTGCTTTTTAATTGCTTTATTAACTTTACATTTTTCATGCAAATGGATGAGACTACTGCTGACAGAAACTTAAGACTGGGGGTCAAGGCAATCTCAGATTAGAAGCTGGTAATACAGAACCCACCTGACACATGAACATAAGGTTCACAGCAAACAGATCAGTAAAGATATTATCATGAAATATAAGGAATAAGAAAACAACAGTGGGAATCACAGTATTAATCTCACAGAAAATGGCAGGAGTTAAGGCATAAGGCAAAATTCATCGTGATGGTCATGGTGATTAGAGAGCTCCTCCATAAGGATACGCAGACAATTCCTCAACTGCAGCTCCCTAAGTTTTCTCCTGATTTCTCTCATCTCCTCCATGAACATTTCCATATCATCTCCATCTCCACCCATCCCATCATTGACCTGCCTATTGGGTATGGCCCATCGGAAGTTAGGGGCAAGTCGGCGAGCCTGTCTATTATTTCCTGCTGGCTGGTGGCCTTCGACCCCTCCCAAACGGCGGTCTTCCTCTCCATTCTGCATATGCTGCTCCATTTCTCCGTTTTCTTGGTGGATATTTGCCATGATGAGATTTTTTCCTGGTTGTTTTTCTTTGAACACAAGTAAGACAAAGGCAAGGAGAGACTAAATGCTTGGTGCACTGACCAGTAGGATTCGGAGCCCTGATAGCAAAGGTTTAAAAAAAAATTTCCCCAACCTTACGAGAGTCGTGCGCCCTCTAGGAGGCCTCCAATTCGAGCCCTTCCCTCCAGCTCTCCTTTTCCCTCTTTCCTCCAAAGCCCACCATTTTTCTCTTCCCAGAATTCTTTCCCAGAGCTCAACAGACACTAAAATGGAGGACGGGGAATGGGAAATGGGGAAGTTGGGGGGGTCTCAAACTGACCTCTGCGCCCGTTCCCTGCCCCCCGCCACTGTTCCCCACACCCACCTGGGCCTATCCTTGCTGTCTCCTCCTCCTCCTCTTCTGGATTGTTGCCACGAGTGTGCCGCTGGGCACGACACAGACCTGCAGACCTGCAGAGGGTCGGGGTGAGGGAGCCGGGGCCGCTGCAGCCGAGCGCCGGGCGTGCACCCGCCGCCACCAGTCCCCTTCTCCGCCCCGGCTCACCCCCCCCCCACACACACACCCCGGCCACCCCAGCCCGCTCTGGGTTCACGTATTCCTGCAGGAACTCGGGGGTGATTTTCCATCGCTGAGTTGCTCTGCTGCCCTCCCTGGAACCCTGCCGCCCCAGCACCCCACCCCAGGGGGATCCCTATTTCAAGGATTCCAGGGGTGGAGGAAGCCGGCGGGGACCGCTGCGCTGATCCCCTGCGCCGG
>PVKZ01009683.1:0-10218 GCA_004027375.1 Macroglossus sobrinus
GAGTGTGCGTGTATGTGTGTGTATTGCGTGTGTGTGCATGTGAGAGTGTGTGCATGCATGTGTGCGTGCGTGCGTGTGTATGTGCATGCGTGTACGTGTGTGTGCATGTGCGAGTCTGTGTGTGTGCATGTGAGTGTGTGTGCATGTGCAAGTGTGTGTGTGCGTGTGCGTGCGTGTGTGTACATGTGCGTGTGAGTGTGAGTGTGTCTTCAAACCCCCTTCGTGCGAGGCCCGGTCCCTGCGCAGTCAGGGACCCGCCATGAGCACCTCGCTCCCCCTTCCCGTCTGCAGGGACCCTGTCTCCAAACGAGGCCACATTCTGAGGTCCTGGGGGTTAAGACCTCAGTGTTTGAAATTGGGGGACACGACTCAGCCCGTGACAATGATAGTGGCATGCCTTCACCCTGCCACCCCGCTTGGCGCCGTCGTTCTGAGGGGGTCTCTGGGGACGGGTCCACCCTCCCCCCCGTTGCTGGCTCCTGGCCCCCTCTGGGGGTGCCTGGACATACCCCTGCTCTCTGTCTGGCTGGCCTCGCCAGCCCCCCAGACAACGGGGGTTGTGAACCGCGTATGGCTGTGACACCCACCCGCCGTCCCGGCCTCCGTCTCCCACATACCCTGGAGGCGGCCGGCTGCGAACCCTGTCCGCGCCGACGACCGGCCCCCGGCTTAAGTGCAGCGTGTGGTACGCACGGGCACCGTGGCTGTCTGCGGCTTGGACAGCGAGCGGGGGTACCTGCGGGCTGTCCTGGGCCGGCAGACAGGCGAGTCGAGGGGACAAGGCTTTCGAACGAAAGGTGTTTCTCTTCCCCGTTTCTAATTTTCGGACGCCCGATGGGTGTCTGCCGGCAGGTCGGGCCGACGGCGCCCGGAGCGGTTTCCTCGAGGCCGGGGGCCGCCGGGACCCCGGGTCAGTGCCATGCGCTGAATGAGACGGCGTCGCTGGGATTGCAAGGCCGCGCCCAGCCGCCCTGCCGCCCCCGCGCCCCGTAAGCAATCTGCTGTCCGACACGAGCCTTCCCGCTGAGCGGTGGCCGCGGGCCCTGCAAGGGCTGCATTTGCTCGTGAGGAATTGCTCGCTAAGTGCCGGTGGCAGGCGGGTGGCCTGGAACGGGCAGGGGCCCGCGAGGTGACCCGCGAGGGAAATGAGGTCATGGCCGAGCTCGGTGGCGCCGAGGCAGGCCTGGCTGTGCAGCGGGGACTGCAGGCCGCGGACGCCGTCTGCGGGGCCGTGTGGGGGCCCCTGGGAGACGGGCCAGGGGACCCTGCTGGGAGCCTCGGGGTGCGCCTTCGCCCTGCGGCGGCCACGTGGGGCGGGGCCCAGACAGACGCCCGGTCACCTGCCATCCCGGGAGTCTGTGGGTTCGTTCGCCCTGCCTCCCTGTGTGTGTCAGGCCCCACGCCCGTTCTCTGCCCCCCAGGGCCCTCCCGGCACCCCACGTCCATCGTCTTTGATGGGGCGAGCGGCTGGTGTCTGTGACGCGGTGGGGCGCGTGCACGCCCTCAGACGCGGCCCCAGGCCCGCCGGGGTCGGTGGCGGGGGCTGCACGGCCCCTCCCCCGCCAGCCCCTTCCCAGGGTCTTGTCTGCAGGCCGGCCGTTTGCTGGTGTGATCGCCCCCACCCCCGGGCTCAGGAACGGGGTCGCCTGGACGCCGGGGTGCGGACCCGGCCTCCTTTCCGGGGGGCTGGGCCACCCGTGTTGCTGAGCGGTAGCGGGGTACACGCTGGGCAGTGCCTTGGGGCGCGGCTCCCGTGGTGGGGGCGGGCCAGAGCCCCTCGCCGCCCCCGGTCCTTCCTGCGTCCGCATCCGAGCCCCGCTCTGGAGCCTCCCCTCGCTCTCCGCTGGCCTGGAAGTCGTTAGCAGCCAGGAAGCCCCGGGTGCCCCAGCCCAGCGTCGCCCCCGGCCCTCCACTTAGCAGAGAAAATCAGATTGGTGCCGGCGAGTAACAAGGACCAGCTTCCGTCGGAGTCCCCGGGAAGCCGGGCAGGGCTCCCCGCGGGGCTGGGAGGACGTTTCGGGGACGTTGCTCGGCCGAGGCCTCCAGGGGTCCAGGCCAAGCGCGCTGGGCGCTGCGTGGCGGGGGGCGGGGGGGATGCACTCTGGGGTTTTCTAAGAGGTTGAGTCTCCCGGGCCCTGGGCGGGGCCGGGTTCGGAAGCGCTGCCAGTCACCCACCTGTCGTGGAGGCCACCGGCTTCGGGCTCCTGCTCCCTGGGGCCTCTGCGGGGACAGAGCTCTGGGAGACTGTCCCACGGGTGGCCCGAGCGCTCCCCGTTTGTGGCCAGAAGCCAGAGGCCGTGCTCACGGCCAGGCGCAGCCCGGAGCCTTGCCAAGGGCCCGCAGGAGGGTGCGGAGGTCCAGGCGTGGCTGGGCAGGTCCGTGGCCTCTCTGAGTGACCTCGGGGCTCATCTGGGAAGTGGGACCGTCACCCGGCCAATCGGTTTGGCTCCCGGCTGCGTGGTCGGCGTTAGCTCATCTCGTCCCCTCGGCGGCCCCATGACGCGGGGGTCCCTGGTACCTGCTGCATCGATGCTGCCGCCAGACCCAGGGACCTCAGGGCACTCGCCCGGTGCCCACGGCAGGACAGACGGACGCCGCAGAGCGCGACTGGACACTGGACACCGCCCCCCGAACCGCCCCTCAGTCCCGCCCCGTCCGGCCTCCTTGGGAGGCCTGCGGGGGTCCACGGTGCGCATGGCGAGGGCTCGGGCGCTGGTCCACACCGCCGGTCCACACCGCCGGTCCACACCACAGCACGGGAGCCGCAGGAGGCCCCGGCCCGAGGGCACCACGGGGAGACGGAGGCGGCAGAGACGCACCCAGCGCCCGCGCCAGCCCTCGGGAGACACCTCCAGCTGCCCTTCGCCTGCGAGGAATTTCTGAAAACGACCCCCAAAGCCAGCCCGGCGGTCGGCAAGGCGCCCCGCCCGCTGCCCGCCCCCTCGGCACCAGCACCGTGCCCGGCGCCCGGCGCCCGGGAGCCCGGGAGTGGTGGCCTCGCAGCTCACGGGGGAGGGAACAGGTGGGAAGGTGTTGAGACTCGTCAATTAGCCGCTAATGAGGAAAATCAGGCAATTTGCCAAGGCATGAAAAATGAGAAGTCCAGAGAAGGAAGACAAATGGGTCGGGCGCGGTACCCTGGTCCCCACCACCTGTCCCCCCACCGAGCTTGCCGACCCTGGCTCAGAGCCGCCGGCAGCGCGGGTCGATGGCCGGGTTGCTGGGAGCAACGGGCTTAACGTGTGGGGATGACGAATTGGGTTAATGTGCAAGAAATGGTCAAAGCAATGTTGGGGCGCGAGGGGGAAGCGGCTCGTCTGACCCTGGCCGGCCCCGTGTCACATCACCTGCCCCCCACGCCCCTGACCGTGGGCCCTGTCCCTCCCCGCCCAGAGGGGAGGCTCAGCGGCTGCCCGGCCCGCGTGCTGCCCGCGCCCTCCGCCCCTCGCCCACCCTGGGGCCCCTCGGGCTTGGGCCCGGGGATGTGACCGAGTCCGGGAGGACGAGGCCGTCCCAGTGATGCAGAACCTCCAGGACCGGGGGCACGGGGGGGGCCCGGCCACACCGGACGCGCTTCTCTCCGAGCCTCGGTGCCCCCAACGCTCAGCGGGGACACGTGACGCCCTGCGTGGGGGACCTCCCCGCTCGCCCTCAGAAACGGAGCCTGCGCTCGCTCCCCCGGGAGAGAGACGCCCCGCGAAAGCCAGCTCCCCGAGCGCCACGCTTTCAGCCCCGTTCTGAGCCCCCCGCCCACGAGGGGACAGCCGGGCGGTCATGCCGTGTGCTGTACATGTCATCTGCCTGCAGCGCAGCGGGCTGGAGAAAAGACGGTGGCCCCATGGTGGCCTCGTACTAGCTCTGTGGTGGCCCTGTGGTGGCCCCGTGGTGGCCCCTGGTGGCCCCGTGGTAGCCCCGTGCTGGCCCCGTGCTGGCCCTGTGCTGGCCCCCTGGTGGCCCTGTGGTGGCCCCGTGCTGGCCCCTGGTGGCCCTGTGCTGGCCCCTGGTGGCCCCTGGTGGCCCTGTGCTGGCCCTGTGCTGGCCCCCTGGTGGCCCTGTGGTGGCCCCTGGTGGCCCTGTGCTGGCCCTCTGGTGGCCCTGTGGTGGCCCCTGGTGGCCCTGTGGTGGCCCCTGGTGGCCCGGAGGTGGCCCTGTAAGCCGCACGCCC
Organism: Macroglossus sobrinus; assembly: GCA_004027375.1. Lineage (NCBI taxonomy): Eukaryota > Metazoa > Chordata > Mammalia > Chiroptera > Pteropodidae > Macroglossus > Macroglossus sobrinus. The sequence continues at coordinate 4,166 of PVKZ01009683.1, forward strand.
GGGCAGGGCAGCCGAGGGGCTCTGCGGGAGGTCCTCCGGCGTATTTACTGAAAACCCGCGTTACGTGGCCCGCACAGCTCGGACCCGTGGTTCAAGGCTGACTGTGTTCCTGGAAAGCCGACCCGGCGCCCGAGGTCACAGCCGTGACCTTGACGGAAGCCGACTCCCCAGCAGCTCTCGGGGACACTGCAGTCAGGAGGGATTTGCAGGGGGATCAGGGGGACCCACAGCCCCGCAGCTCGCTGGGCCCCCATCGGGGCAGGATTAGCACCTGGGGCGGGTCCCGGCGACCTGGCCTCGGCGACCTCATCCATGTGACGAGGGGACAGTGGGCCTCGCCCCCGGGGTCCCGCCTCGGGAACCAGCGGGGCTGCTGGTGTGACCGTGGTGGCTGGCACGTGGCCGCTGGCTGCCACCCTGACACAGAAGGGTGACGGAGCACAGCAAACACCCGGGAAGGACCCAGGGTCCCCGCCGCCCGCCCCGGAGGCCCCGTGCGCCCGGCCGGCTCCCGGCCACCCCAGCGGCGGCTCGGGACCTCGGGGGGCGGCAGGGAGAGGCCGGGCGCCCGCCCCGGTCCCCGCCGCCCGCCGGAGCCCCGGGCGTCTCCCGCGGCCGCGGCCGGCCTCGGCCTGCGCCCGGGTCAGCGCCAGCCAGCGCCGGTGTCAGCGTGATTAATGGCGCCGGCGTCGTCGCTAATTCACTGCCTAATGACCGCGGCCCGGCTCGCCGAGTAATCGCGTGATGTATGTGGGGAGCGCCCACCTCATGGCAGAGGTGAAAATCATTTCGACAAGTCAAATATTGTCACAGGGAGCAAATGGCTCTCCCTGTTAATAAAAATTAATGAATTTTTTCTTTCTTTCTTCCTTTTTTTTTTTTTCTTTTCCCTCGCCACTGGCCTGCTAAATGAAGCTGCAGCGTGGCTGGCTGAGCGGGGACCGGGCGCTTTAGTGGATGGTTGACACGATGAACATCTTTATTAGGGCAAGAAGCGGCCCACGGGCTGGGGGCGGGGGGGGGGGCGTCGGGCGTCCGTGGCCACGGCTGGAGGCTGCTCTGCGCTTGGCGGGGGGTGCACAGCTCCCCCAGGTCTGCGGGGTGAGGCTGCCAGGGAGGGAGCTGTCCGGCCCAGGGGTCGGGGGCACCCCCAACTCTCTCTCAGCCCTCCTGTCCGCAGCCCTGCCGTGTGGGTGACACTAGGGAGGCGGGCAGAGGGGACTGGGACAGGTGTCTGGGTACAGCAGTGACAGGGAGGTCCCCCGGGGCCCCCAGAGCTGAGGGACAGGAGAACACTGCCTTCCCCCGGGGCATCAGGGCCATCCAAGCCCCCAGTCCTGGCCGCAGAGGGGCTCGGCCTGTGCGAGCCCCCGCCCCTGCTTTGGGGGAGGTCCAGGGCTGGGCAGAGGGCCGGCTGAGCTCCAGGGAGGGGGACGGGACGGAGGACCTGCTCCCACCAGCGGCGGCTGCCCCATCTCCGGGGCCAGAGGCAGATGGACCTGGCGGGCCCTCTGCCACCTGCGAACACCCAGCTCCCACCCACAGCCGGAGCCGCTGAGGTCGCGAAGCCCGCCCTATGTGCAGGGGGGCCGGAGAGCTGAAGGCTCACAGCAGGGGGCTTCACCCCCAGACCTGCTGATGGGGTCTCTAAGCAGGGTGGTTTCTCCTCCCATCCATCCCGCCCTCCCCATCCAGGGTCCCCAAGGACACCCCACCCCCACCAGGACCCAGGGCAGCCTGGGCCTTCCCCGCAAGGGGCAGACGCTGGGGTCCGCTTTCTTCCTCCTGTGACTTCCATTGCGGGGTCCCTTTTGCTTACTCGCGTGACTCGAGTGGCGGCCGCAGGCCCAGCGTGTAGGAGCTGAAGGGATACACCCATCTGTGAACGGTTTGGTGGCGGTGGTCGGGGCGTTTGCTCAGCCCAACCCGCTCCCCGTCCACTTGCTGCCCAGACGGGGGAGGCGAGGGCCAGCTCCTGGGAGCCTTGCCGCCCTGCAGAACCCCCAAGCCTCTGCACCGCACGCGGCCCGCAGCGAGCAGGCTGTCCCGGGGGGGGGGACCCTCCTACCCCGTGCATCCCCTCGGCACCCCACTTAAGCCCTTGGTTTGCAGAAACAGTGTGTTTGTGGGCCTTGGGGGTCCTGCCCCCAAACTTGTGTGAGCCCATGACCCAGCGCCCTCGAGCCAGTGGCCCGGCCACCCTGACTGGCCGTGGGAGGGACCTGGGGACCCTCCACTTAAGGAGGCGGCTCTGGTCCCCGCTGCCACCAGCACGGCCTCCGGAAGCCCAGCATGGATGGGGGGCCTCTCCAAACCCTAAATCCTGTGCCTCGCCCAGCCCTGGGGCGCAAAGCCCTCCTCCAGGGCCCACCGCCATCTAACAGGTGCTCCCTGACTGCAGAACGGGGTCCCCGTTGTTTCAGGGGTGCAGGTGGGCACGTTGGGGTGCCGAGGGGTGTGTGAGGGGGACGGAGCCCCAGTGGTGCTGTGGGCCCTGCTGGCCACTGTCACACTCCATGCTCGGTAGGTGTACCGCCTGGTGATATGCGGTGACAGTGCTGGGGACAGTGTCCCCACATGCCGTGCCGTTCTGGACTCCCCGACAATCTCCCAGGCTGGGTGGACGCCGAGGTCCAGAGAGCGTCTGTGGGCAGCTGGGAGAGCCACCTCCGTGAAGGACCCGTGAATCAGCCGGGGGGAGGGGCAGGGGGCGAGCGCTGGGAGGGGGTGGGGGCTGACGACGGGGGGCCTGTGAGACCCCTCTTCCCTGGGGGCTTCGGTGGTGCTGAATGCACCCCACGACTCAGACGGGCACCCGCAGCCCCCCACCCGCAGCCCCCCACCCGCAGCCCCCCGCCCGCAGCGTCACCAGCCACCGTCGCCGAGAGGTAGAAGTGGCCCAGGTGTCCGTGGACGGACAGACGGACAGGTGGATGGGCACAGTGTGGTCCGTCCCCACGGCGGAATGCCACTCAGCCCCAGGAAGGACGTCCTGACGCCGGGCACGCGTGGGCGGGCCGGGAGGGCGTTGTGCCGAGTGATGCCGGCCTGTCCCAGAAGGACGGGCACCGCATGACCCCACACACGGGGGGCCCCGGCCGGAGTCAGGGCCACAGAGAGGGGGTGTGGGTGCGGGGCTGGGGGAGGGGGCGAGCGCTTCTTGGGGACAGAGTGTCAGGGAGATGGCCCGTGCTGGAGACGGGGGTGGTGATGGCCGCTCAGGGCCGCTGCGCTGCGCACTCAGAAATGGTCAAAACGGGGAATTCTGTGTCTTGCGTCCACCACAATTTTTCTAAAGCTCCGGGGAAGGTGCCGCGTGTGAGGCCACAGCGCGGTGTCTGGAGCCGGCGCCCCTCGGTATCCGAGGGGTCGTGGGGGCCGGGGCTCCCCCGGGTGCATTACCAGCGCGGGAGGCACGGGGTCCCCAGAGACGCCCCCTTGCTTGGCCGCCAGCTCACGCGGCGCTCAGCGCGGGGGCCAGGGGGGCGGGGGCGGGGGGAGCCGGCTGTGATTTAGAAGAAAAACAGTGAGATTGGAGCAATCCGTGGCTACCTCGGTGCCCCGGGGCTCGGGGAAGTGGTATATTAACCGAGAAATAAAAGAGAGGAAGAAAAAAAGGCCAAATCACATCTCCCTGAAACAAAGAGGCTTTTCACCGGGAACAAGCCTTGATCAAAATTGCAGTGGCATCGCGAGCCATTCACTCCCTGCCCGGGGCGATGGAAGCATGAGGAGTCAGGGACGTGGTCCCCGTGGTCCCCCGAGCATCGCGCCCATGAATAATCGTCTTAGAATAATGTGCCGGCTTGGAGTAGGGGCCAGGTGGTCGGGGCGGCCGGTCAGAGCCCCCCTCGGCCCTGTCAGCCTGGTTGGAACGGGGGACCTTAGGGCTGGGGAGGGGTGACGGGGGCTGTGGGGTCCCCGTGTCTCTCAGGCTCGGCCAGCACCCCCCAGCAGCTGAGCTCGGCCCGGCTGGAGCAGAGCCTGGTGGGGGCCCCTGTGAGGCAGGCCCCCGCCCCCGCCGGTCCCCGGGAGGCGGCTGTGACCTTGCGTGGGCTGAGCTTGGCAGTGGCCAGCGAGCAGCTGGGGACTGGCTTGCAAGACAGGCTGTGAGGGGCTGCTGCTCGGGCTGCACCCCAACAAAGGCCCACCCGGCCCCTCCGCCCTCCGCACCTCGGCCCCTTCCGCTGGGCAGCGCGTGGGCCGCCGACCTGCCCGGTGGCCGTGCGGTGGGTCGACGGGGGCGGGGGCAGGCAGCGAGCTTCCGGCAGGGGCCCTGGGAGGGGAGGCCGCCCCCGGCCCCAGCCCCGGCCCTGGCCCTCGGCCTGGCCCTTTGTGTCTGCTCGCGGCTGCTGTGACGAGCACCACGACTGGGGCCTCCGTCCTCCCATGGCCGTCCCCCCTCCCCCGCTCCTGTCTCTCTGTGTCTCTGTGTCCTGTCATATTGCATTCAAGCCAACCCTAACGGCGTCACGTGACCCGACCACCTCAGCAACGGCCCTGGTTCCATCCCAGGTCTCCTTTGCGGGTGCCAGGAGTTAGGACAACACGTACCTTCTGCGGGGGACACAGTTAAACCCGCAGCAGCCTCTGGAGCTGCTACCATCCTGAGGGACAGGTGGCCCGGTCTGCTCTGGGGCCTGGGCAGGTCATGGGGGGTTCTGACCTCGCTTCATCGCCGAAGGGAGGCCACGCTCGGGGCCGTCTCCACCGGCTCCATGTCTGGGACAGAAGAGGCACACGTGTCCGACGGCGGTCAGGCCGGTCGGGTGCCGTCTCGTCGGGGTTGGGGAGGGATGGGAGCCGTACCCCTTTGTCAGGGACGTTCCCCGACCTCGGGCCCTGGCAGGAGAGGCCGGGACAGGGCCGGGGCGAGGCCCAAGGCCAGCTCCTGGTCCCCGTGGGGACGGCCCCGGGCGTGGGGCAGGGACTATGAATATTTAGCGCGTTTGCGGGAGTGTCTCCTCGCAGAGCTGTGGAGCTGTTCATCTCTGAGGCTGTGCGAACGACAGCCACGCTCTGCCCGCGGCTTAGAAGCTGGCGGCCGCTCGGCGAGGGGGAAGCCGACCGGGCGGCCCAGGCGGGCGGTGGGCGCCCGGCATCCCCAGCTCCTCACGGGCGTTCCTGGCGCCCGCAGGCTCGGTTCTCGTCTCGCGGGCGAGGTCTGGGGCGGGGAGAAGCTGCCACGTTTGCGGTGGGTGAGCATGAGCGCTGAGCCCGCCGGCGGCCTTTTCCTTCGGACGCACCTGTTCGGGAAGAGGGTCTGCAGGATGCTCCCCTGCAGCCCCAGAACCCCTCCCTCAGGGGCGGGGCTCCCCCTTGCCAGGCCGCACTCACTCGGCAGAAACACAGCAGCCCGGGAATCCACAGTTAGCAAGAAGGAGCCTCTTTCCACTGTTTCCTCCCGGGCTTGTGTACCCCGGCTTGACTCAGGGCTCCCCCCTGTCCCCTGTGAGACGGCCCTTGACACTCACGGCCATGTGGGCTACAGGTTCTGGGGCAGGGCACACACTGGGGTCTCAGAGGGTTCAGTACACGGCGCTCCTCCCTGTGGGGTTCAGAGCCGGAAGGTGGGAATGTGTGTTTCTCCACCGAGAGGGCTGGATGGGCCTGTGGCTGAACCCCAGATTCACAGACGTGCCTGCCCCAGCCCTGGGATGCCGCACGGGTGAAGGGGCGGCCCCGGAGGGCAGCGGAGGACACTGTCCCCTTCTAGAGGTGGGGGCTGGGTCAGGAATTCTCCCAGACTAACAGGTCAGAGTCGGGGGTGGAGGAGCCGGGGGTCCTATAAATGGGGCTCACCCGCAGGGGAGGAGGTCAGGATTGGGCAGTAGGGTTTCTGCCTTCTGCGTTTCCTGGTAGGAATCACCCTCAGGATGGTCCGTGCACCCACCAACCCTCTCACCTACCATTTACCCACCGTCCGCATCCATCTCCCCATCCACCCATCCATCCACCCATCCATCCATCATCCATCCATCCACCCATCCACCCACCCATCCACCCATCCATCCATCCATCATCCATCCATCCACCCATCCACCCACCCATCC
>PVKZ01009684.1:0-10216 GCA_004027375.1 Macroglossus sobrinus
GTGAGAGGGGCTGGGAGGGGTGGGGATGGTGGGGTTGGGACAGGGTGGGGACGGTGGCTTCCGCTGATTTGGAAGGTCTTTCTGCTTGCTTCTGGACACCTCACCTTCTGGATGCGACAGCCCTTGGCAGGGATGCGGTTAAAAATACGTCCCAAGAAACCGTGCATCACCCGAGGCCGCCAGCGCTCACCGGCCGCCCCCAGCGTGTGACCAGACTCGATCGAAATGGGACGTCGGTCAGAAGCCCAGTGTGACCTCCGGCCCCCGGTTCTCTGTGGCCCGACGAGCTCGCGTCACAGAAACCCGTGTGACCGCACAGTCCCCGGGGGCCCAGGTGCGTCCAGCAACGTCGAGTCCAGTGACACGTGTGACGACGGCTAGTGGCAGTCACTCTGGATCAGGCCCAAGACGGTCTGTAGGACCTCCTCCCGGGAGGGGCTGGCGTCCACCACACGGCAGCTGGGGTTCTCCATCCGCTGGTAGGACACCTCCACCCTGGGGACAGGCGGGACGAGAGGCAGGGACACACTCGGACGCGGCTCCGCGCCCGGAAGGATGAGCAAGCCCCCCCCCCCCCGGTTTATCGCCCTGCCCCCACCCCCGGCTACTGGCTTAGCCCGCAGAGCGCGTCGGAGACACGGCGAGTGTGGGCGTGTGTGTGTGTGTGTGTGTGTGTGTGTGTGTGTGTGTGAGCGACAGGAAGGCTGGCGACCCCGGAGCTTAACCGCGCGTGCTCATGGAGCGTCCACTAACGCCCGCGCTGGCCCTGGGTGCCCCCCCCACCCATTCCATGCCGTGAGGTCACAGAGCGACCTCGGGGGTCCCGTCAACGCCCCCATTCTGCAGACGAGGCAGCAGAGGCTCGTGTGAGTGACGAGCCCAAGGACAGCCGAGCACCCTCTGTGCCCCCCGCAGGGCGTCTCACGAGCCCGAGGTCCTCGGCGCACTGCGACCACTGACGGAGCGTGAGGAGGTCATCGGAACCGCTTGTGCCCTTGGGGTGCTGGGGGGCCGCGGTGAGTGGGGCTGGTGGCCGCATGGGGGGGCCTCGGCCGGAGCGGGAGCCTGCGGCAGGTGGCCCGGGGCCCGTGACCGGCTCTACCCGGGCTGGCTGCGCAGACGCCCCACGTCCCCTCCCCATGCCCACCCCACCCCACCCCCGCCCCGCACCCACACCCACCCCGCCCCCACCCCTGCACCGGTGCCATTTTAAATTCCAGCTTCACCACCTAGCGCCTACGGAGTTCAGAGAGACCACTTAGGCCCCTGAAATGTGGCTCACGCCGTCCTCGCAAGGGCGACACACGTCAGAAGCGCCACACGGGTCGGGGTCACGAGGCGTTGGCCGGGCCCCGCTCTGCACCCACCACACGGGGACAGTGAAGGCCGACGCCCGCGCTGAGCACCTTCCGGCCCCGGTCCGTGCTGTCCCCGTCACCGCAGGGACAGGGGACAGGCCTGGTCCCCAGGGGGACGTCCGTGGGGACAGGGGACAGGTGTGGTCCCCAGCGGCCCTGTGGCCCCGTGGGGACGAACCCGCCGGAAGGAGGACATCAGCGCCGCCTCCTGCGGGGCTGGGCCCGGCCCCCACCCCTGCCCCGGCCGGGGACCCCCGCCCACCCCCCGCACCCCCCCGCGTGGCCCCGGGACACCTACTTTTGACGGAAGACGCTGTTGGCCTCCAGCTCGGCCTCCTCCTGCGTGCGCTGCAGCCCGCGGCCCCGCAGCCGGCGCGCCCTCTCCTCGGGCCGCAGAGTCAGCAGCAGGACCAGGTCGGGCTTGAGCAAGTCCCGCGGCCACTGGTAGATGGGGTGGGGCGCCGGGGGCAGCTGCTGCAGGCCGCCGCTCACCTCGGTGGCGATGGCGTAGGTGGCCGTGCTGTGCCAGTACCTGAGGGGGGAGCGGCAGCAGTGAGGTGGGCGCGGTGGCGGCCGGAGGCGGCCGCGCCCGGAACCCACCGCTGAGGGCGGCCGGTCCCCGGTCCCCGTCGAGTGCCAGTTAAATACACGAAACGAATCGTATTTCGAAAGCTATTTATGGAACGGGAAACCCCTAACCAGTGCCCCCGTGAGACCGCAGTGGGCGATCGCGGAGCTGCCCTTGCTGGGGGCGCCAAGGCCACCCGGCCTCACTATGGCCCCACATTGGCTGCTCCGTGACAGGGGGGACACACGGGCGCCGTGGCCCGCGGTGGCTGCTGTATGACACAGGGACACACGGGCGTGCTGCTCCATTCGTGTGCGATGCCGTGTCTGGGTCACCACCCGCAGGCCCGTCCAGGTCCTGCCCTGTTTGAAACTCGGACGTGCCGATGCCACCTCGTGTGGGGACCCTGGCCGCGGCTTGCGTCCTCCCTGGCCCTGCGGTGTCAGCACCGGGCGTGGGCGTCGGGCAGGGAGGGAACAAAACCCAGACGCAGCCCCCGAAACGCCGCGCGGGCCCCGAGCGCAGCCAGTCGTGACAGAAACAGAAAAGTCACCAACACAGAAGAAAATTAAATCCGGCCTCTGTCTCAACATCCCCACCGCCCGCCGGTGAGCGTCGGCCTCGCACGGGACATGGAGCCCTTGTGACACGTCCCCGGCCCTCCTGCACCTGGCTCTGGGCTCACACCCCTTCCTCGGCCGGGGTTGGGGACCGCAGCCCCCCACGCGCTCACTGTCCCCCCCAGGCGCCCCCGCCCCTCCTACCCGACTCCGTCTCCCTGCAGATCAGAGCTAGGGCCGGTTGGGGGGCGCCGTCACCTCCACCCCACGACCCCTTCCCTGTCCCCTCTGCATCCCGGCCCCCGAGGCCAGCGTGAGACGCACAGCGGGAGTGCGGCGCGTGTCACGTGGGGCACGGATGGACCAAGCGAGGTGACGAGTTGGTGGCACAGCTCGTCATGCTCTTGCCGGTGCGTGTCACAGTCGTGTCATGTTCCAACTTTGAGTGACTCAGTGCAAAACTCCAAACCCAGCAGCACAGGGCCACTGCCCACAGCAAATACTTAACAGGACAGCTACATGCCCAGGGCCTGCCTTTACCCTTTTCAAATCCTACATTCTTACCCATTTCAGACGTGAGCTACTTTTTGCCGTGGAAACGACATACCACTGTCCACAAAATACATCCGCAGTGTCGTCCGAGCTAAGTGTCGTTTTACCTTCGGCCACCCACCGACTTGCTCTGTGGACGTCGCTGAGCGGTCTCAGCCCGTCTCAAAGTCTTCGTCTGGAAAACGAAACTCACGCAAGCTTTTCCCGCCACGGTTGTAAAAACAGACAAACGCTTAAAAAAAAAACTGTACCGTGCTGTCATCATAAGACACTATCCACGAGCCAGACCGTTTTAATGGTGACGACACGACACACTCAGCTCTGCAAAGGACACCTGTCACGATTCATCGGGAGTCAGTCGATTCTACCACCACAGCCCTTGGCCGTCTCCCAGAGCACGCTCCCAGCTCAGGGCCCCGCCCAGAACACCCCAGGCACCGCTGCCCAGATCCTGTCACTCAGAGAGCGCGGCCACCGTCCTGTCAGCTGCGCCTCGTCGCCCAAGCTGACCAAACCCACACGCAGCATCACAGCCTCTGGTCTCGGCAGCCGGAACACGGTCCACCTGCGTTCTGCGCACGCTCCACGCTCGCGGGATCAGGGGCTCAGCTACGAACACAGAGGCCGACAAGGTTCCAACGCTTAAAAACCTTCATTGTAGAAAAACCACGCGCAAGAACAGACTTTTAAAGATAATGAGGGCCATTAAGCGGCCAGCCTTCACGGCAGCCACTATTGAAAATGGCTCCGTCTCCCTCCCGTGTTCAGCCAGACAGCGGTGCCGGTGCCGTCCAAAATGGGTTTCGTTAAAATCTTTACACAGGAACAAAACCCCAGACAACAAGTAACGGCTCTTTTCTTCCGCTGTCTGACAAGGCGATACAGTATCTCTTTAAGAAACAAAAGGAAACAAAATTGCAGACAATTCACAGACACAAAGAAGAGAACTGGGGAAGAACCTGCCCATTTTCCTGTGGGTGGGGCTGTCTCACCTACAGTGTGTGGCTCCTTTTAAATAATCAGACCCTCTGGCCATCACTTTCCCCTATTTAGCGTTCTCCAGTCCCACCCAGGAAAACCACAAACGCAATTTGCCAACACAGTATCCACAGCTTAGATAATGATAATGATACTTTGTATTCGAAGAGCGATTTGCTGTTTTCAAAGCACTTCCTTCTGCATCTACCCACTGGCTATTCATCGCACGTCTTGGGGGTTGGCAGGGGAGGAATAATGCACACCCCCCACTTAACAGATAGGGGCGTCCCCTCCCCCATGCAGAAGCTGGTGCTGCCCCAAGGGGTTTGGACGTCTTAGGAAATGATGGGCCTCCTGAAGTCACACTCTGCTGGGAAAAGCGGGGGCTTTCTCCTTGGAACGAAAGGACTGGAAGAAGACATAGCAAATCGGGCAGATGTCACACTTTCACTACAGGGCAAAAATAGCATCCAGGCCAAGGAGTCCCACAAAAGAACGCAATTTCTCACTCCGCGCCAGCATTCTTCATCACTCGCCGACTCTGCAATAATCGTCTCATCAACCCCCACGTTAGAACCACCGGCTGGCGTGACGGTTCAGACGACGGCCACGGCCTTCTAACTAACGGGGACAATTTCTCTTCCTCCTGTCACCCCCCGCCCCCAAACCAACGAGCACACACTTTCGCTTTCATTCTCCGCGGACCGGCGGAGCGATTTCTCTCTCCATGGAACGTTTCTGGGATAGTGAAAAGCGTACAGAAGACACCAGTCCAAGCGCGGGAGAGACGTTCTCTTTCTGGACACGGCAAGACCAGCTTTTTACCCGAGCACCTCGCCCACCGGGGACCAGAGGAAAAGCTGGGGTGACGGTCAAGACCGGTGACGCCCAAAGCCGGGGAGGACGCAGCCCCCAGGCGGGGGGCTCAGCCACGGCTGGGGGGCGGGCGCCGCAGGGTGCTTCCGGCGTGTCAGCAAACTCTGGGCAACACGCACCAAAGCTGAGCAGGCATGAGCCCCACGTCCCCGCAGCGCCCCCCACCCCCCCCCGGGGACTCGGCGTGACAGGACTGTTCCGTGGCCTGGAACAGAATGTCCCCACCCATGAGGACGAGGTCCCGTCTCGTGCTGACGCACAGCGCGCTCCGTGCACATCTGCGTGCAGTCCGAAGACAGGCCTCCCCCAGTGTGCGGACGGGCGTCACACGCTGGGGGACATGGGGGGGGACAGGGGGTGCGGGCGGCAGGGGAGGAGCCGGCCCGCGGGCGAGGGCGGCCGCCACCTCCTGACACGCGTGCAGGCTGGGCTCCGTGGTGCTCACTGCTCGGACCTCATCGAGGTTCACACTTGGGATTAATAACTACCCTTCTCTGAACACGCGTCCTCCCTCAACTGCTTCTCTGTCCCAGCACGAGTAAACTGCAGACAGGACGATAAAACATTTCGCTACTGAAAATATTTATTCTACTGAACCTGCTTCTGCTACTTGGCTTTCTTCCGCCTGAAGCCACGGCCGTGTAAGTTTTGCACACACTGGTGCCGTGCACTAGCTTACGTGGCTGTCGGGTGCTCCGTCCACCAACACGCCAGTGCTTATTCACGCTTGTTCCAGACTTAGCAACACTGTAAACGAAGCTGAAACACACGCTCGCTTTGCTACACCCTCTGGCACGGCCCGGCCCCACGCCCACCGGCGCCAGGTGGTGTGGCCTCCATCCTGTCGCCTGCAGCTCTGCGTGTCAGCGCACTTGTACCTCGTCCTCACCGACCCGGCGGAAACCAACTGGGACCCCACGGCAGCGGTCACCTCCCCGTCACCGGGTCACGGCGGGTCAGGCAGCCCACACGGCTCACACTGGCCATGCCCTTCGTCCCTTTTCGGGGCGCGTTAAAGCTCTTGTTCATGCACAGAATTTTAAAAGCACAACTCGGTGTGTGTCCCTCCTTCCGATGGCTCCCCCTGTGCTCAGGATCCACGCCAGGCCCTCCCGTGGCTGCAGACCTCGCCCACCTGCCCGCTGCCTCCTGCCCCTCGCCCACTGTCCTCATCGCCCCGGCCGGATTCCGGTCCTCAAGTCCGTCCGTCGGCTTCTGTCTGTCTCTGTTCTTCCCGGCCCCTCTCTCCGTAAGCCTTTCTGTGACTTCGCAACTTCACGTCCGTCTCTGTCGTTCAGAGCTCGACCGACCGGTGGTCCCCCCCTTGCCCACGCCTTCCTCCGCCGGGTGCGGTGGGGGGCTCGCCATCCCCCCCACGTGGCCTGACTTAGCCTCTCCCCAGGGCGGTGCTCTCTGGCCTGAGCCGATGCTTTTACGGCCCCAGGTATCGCCTGCGCCACCACGTCTGCTCCGTGGAAGGACACGGGCCAGCCCGCTGGCCGTCGCAGTCCTCACATGGGGAGCAGGCTCGGGCATACAGCAGGTGCCCGATGAATGCCCGCTGACCGAGCCGAAGGACAAGCGAACCACGGAGAGCGTCGATGTGTGAAGCACAGAGTCTGGTGAACAACCCCAACAGGCTATGTCTAGCTCGGTCACTTTGGCAAGCTCCTTAAGAGACCTGTGTCATCACAGGTCTGTGTCACAGACCTTCGTCCTCAGCGCGTTGGGGACAACACTTAACATCCACCCAGGCAAGTCAAGTATACTAACACCTGCTCCAGGTATCAGGATAATATATTTGAAGCTCTTAGCAAAACACCAGGCAGTCCTGTAGGTCACCAACGAATGACACACGTTATCCCCACTCTCACCGCGTTCCACTTGACAAACACGCTCGTGTGTACACGCACGCGTGAGCACACCCCTGTACGCCGTGAGGAACACGCCAGCCCTCGCACACCCACCTGTCCACGATCACGGGAGACTTGGCGGACGCTGTCGCTATTTCAGAAGCCACGAGGTAATTGCCCAGAGAGTAGAAGGCTCTTCTGATGACGGTCGGCTCCTCATCGAACAGATCCCTCCACTGGCTGATGCAGGCCGGCGGGGACCTGAGGAGCACGGCCTGGAGGGCCTCTGAAACCGCCTGCGTCACCGTGGTCTTGCCTGCGGGTCACAGAGGAAACACAGCGTGTCCTCCTCAGCCTTGTCCCCACACCACGCCCAGCAGTTAACGTTAACCCGCGTGTGAGCAAATGATAACTCAGCAGGGCGCGCTCTCGGCCTGCAAACCAGGGGAGTCGATAAATAACACGACTCTTCACACACACACGTGAGACCCCCGGAAACCGCGGGCTCTCTGGTGTCAGGACACTCGGGGGGACAGCTCACGGGGGTCCTCTTGCTGACACATCTACGGGACACTTCGGTGCGGAGGCCCCGTTATCAGCTCCGCCTCGCTCCATGTCAGCTCACTCTTCAGCTGACACGGGAAGGAGCCACGGGATGCTCGTCCCAGAGACTGACCTTGCCCTCGGGCGTCTCCCGCTGCCCCCCCTGGCCGCCCCCTTTCTGTTCCAAGTCTGGGGCTAAGTGCAGGCGCAGCCACCGCCTCTGACACCTGTCTGGCAGCACTCAGGGCATCGTCCCCCCATTTCCTGCTTCCTCTACCCCTTACTCCCCAGCGGGGGTCCCGGCCGCCCCGCGGGCCTGAGTCTCCCGCCTTCGCTCACGCTGCTTCTTGAGCCGGCCTGTTCCGGGGGACCCCGCCCTCGCACCTGAGCTGCTGCCACGTGGCCTGAGAACCCAAGCCAGGTGTCAGCCCCTCGGAGCTCTCCCTGACCGAACCCCCGGGGGGCCCCTCGTCCCCCACGCCGAGAATGCATGCAGAGTCTTGTGGGGTTCCGCTGAGGCTCGGCGCCCCCTCCCCTCCAGGGGCCTCGCACAGCAGGGCTTCCCTATGCGTCTGCGTCCCAGGCCCGCCCAGCTCCGGGCCAGCACGCCCCGACGGCTTACGGTCCGAACTCTGAACAAAGCTGTCGTGACCTGTCTGTCTCCTCAAGCGACCTGTGAACTCACTGCGTGACCGAAAGGGACACGCTCTTACCGGTGGCATCCAGGCCCTCGATGACGACCACCGGGAACTTGCCTCTCTGGGGCTGCTCGGGGCACTGGTCCACCAGGTCGAGCACAGCCCGGGCTTCGGGCATGAAGGGCGTGCACTGGGGAAAAACAGCGTCCAGCACCCAGTGAGGCAAAGGGCTGTGCGGCAGCCGTAGCTAACCGTCCACAGCCAGCTTGTCCCACCCAGTGCCTTGCGCCTGGCACCGCGCCAACACGCATGGTCTTTTGAACCTGACAAGGCCCGGCTCGCTAATCCACACAGTGTGGCTGCAGCTCCAAGAGGCAGTAACGGTCAGGGTCGCCCGGCCTGCGGCCCTACTGCCCGCTGCCTGAGGAGAAGGACAGACAGGAGTGACACGCAGCTGCAGGGCGCGTGACACAGCAGCGTGGAGCCGCAGGCCGGGCCCGGAACGGAGTGTGGGGTGCGGGAAGCCAGCTACGTGGCAGGCCCCCGGCGGCGGTGGCCAGCGTCCCCTCCCCGGGCTGCGCGGGGCAGAGGGCTCGGAGGCTGCAGTCCCCAGAGGGAGCAGAGCGGGGTGTTTCTGGGGGTCCCGCTGCGGCCTCACTGCACAGCCCAGGCGCCCCTGCCCGGGGCGGGACCCTAGTTCCCGAGCGGTGCTGGGAGCTGGCTATGTTCTAGGTGCTTATGGCCGTAACATGGCCAGTCGCCATGGTAACGCTACGCCCACGGGGGGCGCCCCCCTATCGTTAAGGAAGCTGACAGGAAGCACGCTTGGGCAACCTGCCGAGGTTATGCCCGTAATAAACGCCAGAGTTCCCACCGCGCCCCGAGCCGCTGGCCCCGCACCCGTCAGTGCCGGACGTTGTCCCAGAGGCTTGTAAGGTGACGGAGGACCCACGGCAGCCCCTGGAGGCCGCCCCGGGACCCCCCTCCCCCTGCCTGGAGAGTCCCAGCTCCCCGTCCCCGGGGCCTGCTGCGCATCAGGCGTCCCCCCGACCTCCGCACACACTCGCAGGTGCCTCGCGTGTGGAGGGCGGGGCCCGAACAGCTGGGCTGAGGGACCCCGTGTGCGGCGCAGCCCGCAGCCCCGTGGCTGCGCTCCCGAAGCCTCCGGGCTCACGCCCTGGCCGCCCCCGGCCCGGGAACGGCGGGCTCACTTCGGACCTGGCATCACCACCCCCCCAAACACACACACACACGCCGCACCCGGCGGCCCCCCCGCCTCCGGGGTCCCCTGCCGCACGCATGCACCGCGGCCACCGCACTGCGGGGCACCGGGGGGTCAGTGCCCCGCGTCAGGGTGGAAGGTCTTGGCCACAGGACGCCCCCCACCCCGCCCCCGCCCCCGCCCCCGCCCCGCGTGCCGGGGAGCCACGGCGCCCTTACCGCCTCCAGCACCGCGCGCGCGGCTTCGCGGTCCGGGAAGACCCCGCAGCCGGGCAGGTCGGGCACCACGGGGTGCAGCGCGGGCTCCGGGGCGCGCGCCACGGGCTCGGGGCGCAGCCGCCGCCAGCCGCCGCCGTCCCGCGGCTCCCACGGGACGTGCCACAGCTGGTGGCCCGGGCCGGCCTCGAACTCGCCGAGGAGCGGGCGCGGCGCGTCGGCGGCCCGCGCGTCCAGCAGCGCCAGCAGCGCGCGCCGCGTGTCGGCGCCGGCGCGGGGGTCGCGCAGCAGGACGCCGCGCTGCAGGGCGCGCGCGCCGCCGCCGGGCGCGTAGCTCAGCAGGCGGTGCCGCTCGCAGCCGCCCAGCGGCCCCGCGCGCAGCTGGCGCAGCAGCCGCTGCAGCAGGCGGGCGGCCCGCACCCGCGCCGCGCAGCCCCCGCCGGGCGCCTCGGGCACGCACAGCGCGAAGCTGCGGCCCGGGGCGCCCAGCAGCGCCGCGGCGCGGGGGTCGGGGCCGGGGCCGGCGTCGGGGCCCGGGCCCAGGGCCAGGTGCGCCAGGGCGCAGCCGGGGAGCTCCAGCGCCAGGCAGCGCGGCGGGGCCATGGGCCGCGGTCCCCAGAGGCGCGCGAGCAGTGGCGGGGCGCGCGGGGGGCCGGCGAGGGCCATGGCTCCGCCGGGGCCCGCCCCGCGACGGCGGGCGCGGCCTGCGGGCGCCGCGGGGAAACGAAAGCGGAACCGAAAGGGCCGGGCGCGGGCGCCTCTCCCCTCCCCCTCTCCTCCCCTCTCCTCCCTCTCCCTACCCTCCTCCTCCCCTTCTCCTCTCCTTCCCTCTTCTCCCCTCCTCCCCTCCCCC
>PVKZ01009685.1:0-10213 GCA_004027375.1 Macroglossus sobrinus
ATGTCTCACTCCGCCTTTATGCGTCTCTCTTTGTGTCTCTATTCCGCTTCCTACTTCTCTCTCTTTAAATTTCTTTTCCTTTCTCCCCCTCTCTTTAGTTCACACACCAGTCTCTCTTTTCCTCTCTTTTCTCCACCCCACCTGCTTCCCCAGGTCGCTGTCTCTCTGTCTCTCACTTCCTTCAGTGCCCATCATTCTTACCTGAGCCTGGAAGAAAACACCTGAGTGGTCTTTACCCACCCTGGAGATTGGGTTTCAGTTAAAAACCACCACCACCATCTCCACCCCCAACTCCTGCAGGCCTCTGCATGGGGTGGGTCATCAAAATGTCCTAGGGTGAGCCCAGCAAGCCCACAGCAATGCCTCCGTTTGACCCACCTGGATTATCACACGGAGTTCGTGCCCAGTGGGTGGACCAGGGGATTAGTGTGACGGTGGCCAGTTGGGTGTTGGGATGGATGGTTGATTGGTGGGTCAAATAGATGGGTAGATGGACGGGTGGAGAGCCTAAGGTTGATTGGTAACTGGATGGATGTGTGGACCGGTGGATGGATGGGGAGGCAAATGGATGGGTAGGTGGATTGTGATGAATGAAGGAGGCGTTAATATAGGTGCAGGGGTGAAATAATGAGTGAGTAGATGTGTGTGGGAGTGGTCGAATGGCCGGATAGATGGTCCGATATGTGGATAGATCAGCGTGTTGACGGTAAACGGGCAAGTGTGTAATAATGGATAGATGGGCAAACAGGTAGATAGGAGGGCGAGTGGGTATGTGGATGAGCTGGAGTGTGCCCTGGTGGATATGTGAGAGATCGGTGGGTGGTTTGGTAAATGGATGAGTAGGCGAATGGGTAGGAAGGCACTGAGAAATGAGTGTATGAACGAATGGGTAGACAGAAAACAGGCAGGTATATGGATGATGAATAAATGAATGGGTGGCTAGTGGGTAGGTAGATGAATGGGTGAGGGTGTGTATGGATAGGTAAGTGGGTGAGGGGATGAATAGAAAAACGAGTGGCTGTGTGGAAATGATGAAGAGATTGGTGGATAGAGGGGTGCCTGAGTGAGTGGCCAGATAAATGGTGGAATCCATAGGGACATCAGTAGGTTTCTAACGGTGACATTAAAGACAGTCATTTGAGACAAAGAGAAAACAAAAGCAGGAATCCGCCATCCCCCCAAGATGTCGTCCAGCACTGGAGTCTTAAGGTCTTTCCCAAGTGTTTCCCGTACAGGGGAGCAGGATTGGTTGTCCCCACGCAGATGGAGGAGGGGTGCGGGGGGCGGGGAATGAGTCGCTACTTTTTTTGTTCCTTCCATCTCTTATATGCCAAATGGGCATGATAACATAAGGGGACTTAAGGCATTTCGTCAACTGGAACACCTCCCCTGTCAGGGCACCAGTAACCACATATGGCATCTGTCACAATCCGATCACCACCCCAATCCCATCAGCTGTGGACCAGCCCGACTGCCAGGTCCAGCCACCATGCTCTTCCTTAAGCCATGACCTCTCTTCCAAAAGGCCACTCCCCAACATCTCTCCTTACCCAAACTCCACCTGTTCTTCAAGGTCCAGTTCTCTCACACACCTGCACAGGCAGGAAGCTTCCCCCCAATTATCTCTTCCCCATCACAGAGGGGCTTGAAGGACATGCTATAAGGAACATAAACTTTAATCAGGCAGGTGAGATGGCGCTGTGGAAAGGTGGACGTGCCTATGGCGCCCTTCCCACCTCTACTTCCACCGTGGACTCTCCAACATAGGGAACCACCTCGCATTCGTCTCTGGGTTTTCAGTCCCTAGTACAGAGCCTGGCACACACTAGGTTCTGAGCGAACAGTCCTGAGACGAATAAGTGAGGACGTTGATGAATCCACCACACTGGCAATACGATTTTGCCTGCTGACCCTTCGGTAGTGTGTCCCCCTTTATTTCTCCGAGGATGAAACCGAGGCCACTGAGGTTAGCCAACTGCCCTCCCCACAACTCTGCGGTCCCCTCCCCACCCTTCTTTCTGAGCCAAGCTGTCAGGAATGTGACCACCCCTGAGGACAGAATGCAAAAGGGTCCTTTGTCCCAGGATATGCAGAGAGGCAGGTGGGGAACAGATCTGCTGGGGGATTAGGGAAGAGCCTGAAGGGAATTCCTTTCTCACTGGGGCTCAGTGGGGGCTGGAGCTGGATTTTTCACCTGCTAAGAGCCCTCCTGAGCTGCCTCCCCACCTGCTGGGAATGCTGGAAGCCAGAGAAGCGGGGAGGCCCACCTGAGGCCATCATTCTTAGTCCTGCACACCTGGGCAAAAGGGGAAAGAAGAGTGGGAAAGGGGGAGGGAGGGAGACTAAGGGAAGTAAAAGGAAAGAGGGAGGGAGACTCTGACACACATCTTTAGAAGAATACAGACACCTGTATGCACACAATCACAAATACGGATACACCGGCAAGCCTTCAGACACGCATGTGCGTGGGAATGAGGAACTATCCATATACCGAAATGTGTGCATCTGCCTCATTTAGTTCGTTTAAATTTCCACGCACGGAACCACACACATGTGCAATCACATATACAAAGATGCATACACATACGTTCGCAAACACCCTCATCGGACGCTCGCACAGACACGTTATGTGCGCATAGACCACACACAAATTCACATGCACGCACACACACACACGCATGCCTAGACCCAGGCACATACATCCATGTCGTCATTCACAGTCACACTACATACGTGTGCATCTGACCATTCACATGTAGACACACGGCCCCGCTTTGCCTCGAACCCCCTACCTCACTGCTGGCTGCCTTCTGTCCACATTTTAGAAAAACTCCTCCCTGGCAGTTTTGGAAGTCCATTCGCATGCATGCAGCATCCATGCACCGCTGTGGCCCAATGACCTAGCGCTGGGGAGGGACAAGGGAGACAAAAGACAATAATACCTCCTCCTCCTCTTTCCAAGTGTTCTCCGAGCCAGCAGCTCCTTGGGGCCGTGCTGTATCCATCCCTGAGTGGTGAACCTTAGAGGCAGGCCCTCAGCTTCCTGATGAGCAAACTCAGACCCACACAGGACATATGCTCAGGTCATAAAGCTAGCTTATGGGGGAGCCCAGGTCTCACTGTTTCCTCAAAAGCAGCCAGGACTCACTGTTTATTTTTGTCCTCCAAGGGACTTTTTTATTATGAAATATTTAAGACATACCCCCCCAACTCCAAAAAAAAAAAAAAAAGGATATTTATCCCATCCCACTCTGAAATATCACTATCCTGAATTGGGTGTTTATTGGTCATGATTTCATTCATTTAACAGATAATTCTGGAGCGGCTGACATTGTGGGAACACCACCCAAATCTTGTCCTCCTGGAAGACACAGTCTAGTGGAATGCATCTCCTTATACTTTTGCTAAAAATGTCTATAGCCCTAAATGTAGTTTATTTAATGTATCTTTGAACTCTATATAAATGGTATTCTATAGTATAGGGGTCCTCAGCCTTGGTATCGCTGATATTTGGGGAGCTGTCTTGTGCATAGGAGGATGTTGAACAGTACCCCCCACTCCTGGTCTCCACCCACTATATGCCAGGAGCACCACCCCCCAAGTTGTGACAACCAAAGAGTGTCTGTCCCTGGAGGTAATGGGAAGCCAACTTGCCCCTGGATGGGAACCCCTGATCACCATATACTTCCCTTTATAACTTGCCGTTCTAATTCAAGGCCAGGTTTGCGAGACCTTCCGGGTCTTCACGGAGCCCTCGGTCGCTCGGATGTGCAACAGCAGAGTCTATATAGGTCACTTCCTGTTTTTCTCCTCACACACAGAGCTGCCGTGAACACCTTTGTCTGTGCTACCTGGAGCACGGGTATGAGTTTCTCTGAGAACACATCCATCCACCTGCCAGATCCTGGTTCCCATTGCTCTTCTTTCATTTTTAAAGTCATTCAATGCTCACGCTCTGAAAATGGCATGCCACGACCTAAGCCTCGACTTCCCGGAGAAGGAAAGCTGGGAGCCAGGATGTCCAAGCTGATGTTCTCAATGACGTTCTTTGTGACCCAGGATAAGGCCCCACTTTGTAAGACAGTTAACTGATGATAACTAGAATGTACGGCGTCCTTGGCCTACACTGCCTCGTGGAACACACGCGGCAAGCTCGTGAAGAAGGTCCCGTCGTCACCCCCACTTTACAAATAGGGAAACGGAGGCAAAGAGACATGAAATAACTTGCTCAAGATCATGCAGCTAGTAAGTAGCAGAGATATGATCCGAACCCAGATTCGGCCTGGCTCCAGAGCCCGTGGGCTTATCCATTCATTAACTCGATTAGTCGTTTATTCAACTAATATTTTTGGTGAGGACCTACTATGTGTCAGGACCTGTCTGTGACGATGATCAAGACCGCCAAGATCCTAGCTCTTATGAAATTTACTATCTAAGGACAGGAGATGGTAGGGGGAGGAGACAAAATTATTGTGCTTATTTTTGTTGTTGTTGTTGTTATTTTGGTTATAAGTTTAGCAACAAATGCTATAGGGGATAAGAAGACAGTAAGGGAAGGCTGCTTTGGTCCGAGGAAGCCCCCTTAGAGGAGGGGACATTTGAACTGAGACCTTGTGTTGTCAAGCAAAGTTCTAACATGAGGTGTGTTCCACGAGGAAGGAACAGAAGCAACAGAACCCCTGGAGTCAGGAAACATTCTGGAATGTTCTAGGAAGAGAGCGAGCGAGCAAAGAGGTCAAAGAGAGGCAGGGGGCGGGGGTCTCACAGCAGAACCTCAGTGTGACTCCTTAGCCTAACCGTGGGGACCTTCCGTGGCCGACCTCACCTCCCCAGGTTTCCCCTTTTGACCAACCCCCAGTGTCCACTCCAGGGGTGAGACTGGCCTGAGAACTGGACAGAAGCGCAGCCTGACGCACCCCCCACCCCCCCCTTCCAGGGGCTGCGCATGGCGGGGGTGGGGGGGTCGTTTGCTGCCTGGGGCCCTCGTCCCACGTGAGAAATCACTGCAACCAGAGAGAGAGAAAGAAGCTCTAGAATCCATCCATTTCTTCGTGGAGATATAGCAGGATTGTCGAGACATTACACACGTGCACAGGCGCCTTCGAACCCATATTCATTCCCACTTTCCCCCGGGGACTAATTTCTCTCGCGCAGGAAGCATGCCGTGTGCCACCCCTGAGGAGGGGCAGGTTGAGTTGGCGGAGGGCGTGCTGTGGTTGCATGCGGCGAGAAGCCACGAGAAGCGTCTCCCCGTCCTTCTTTCCCAGGGCGCATTCTCCCGGGACCCTTGCCTTGCCTTGCCTTGTGCCCTCTCCAGCCCCTCCACACCTCGGGCTGTCATGGGGCTCCCCAGCCAGCATCTCCTCCTTCCTCTCTCTGCTTAGAGATGGACCGAAGGGCTTTCACACCTGTCTGGGCTGACTCCAAGTGTGTGATCACTCTCCCCGGGTGTCAGCGAGGCTGGGAGATTTGTGATACCGCCTGGCTTCTAATTACCTCCCTCTCTGCATTCTCTTCCCCCCCACACACCTCCGGCTCTCCTCAGACCTGCTGCCCCCACCTCCATCAACACCACCTGCCAGCCTGCCTGGCTTCAGATGCAGAGGAGAAACACGGATAGAGAGCGGGCCTCACAGGGCCTCCCTGCAAGAAGAGGTCATGTGACCTGTGTGCCCAGGTGTGCCCATGGAGACACCTTCAAGCTATACAGCAGCATGGAGTACAGACCCTCACACGCTTGCAGAAAAGACGCCCTCACCGAGCAGGGTTTACGCCAGGAATACAAAACATGTCTTGCGACAAAGCGGTGACATAATTCACTGCATTATCAGATTAAAGGGAAATGATATGGTTATCTCAGTAAATGCTGGAGAGACATGTGAAAAATACCCGAGCCGGGGTTCTAGGAAACAAAGTCACGAGACGCTGCAAACCCAGGGCAGTGAGAGTGAGGGAACTCTCAGAGTGAGGCAGACGAGGGTGGGAACGAGGCAAGGTGACACATCTCTGTGCTGCTCGCTGCTGCTCGGAAAAGCACGGCAGGTTGGTTGGCCAGGGTGGCTGGCTGCTCGGCTCTGCAGGGACCCTCCAGATGGGCACGCCTCTGAGCAGTCCATCAGAGGAGGAAAGAGGGGAGTTATCAGCACTTCTGGGTCGCTTCCCATAAGCCCATTACAAGCTGCTGGGGAAGCCACGCCCTGTAGCGCGATATTGCTCCCAAGTCCGGGAGTGGCAGGAGACGCCAGAAACGCTGGCCGACAGGTTATCCACCTTGGGCAGCAGAACCACATGAGTCTTCACGGAGTCAGGTGGCTGCCGTGGTGGTGGTGGTGGTGGTGGTGGGGGCCGAGTGAACACCTGAGGTCTGGGAAGCAGGTGAGACCAAGAGAATCTGAAGAGGCTCCCAAAGGTGTCAGATGCAATTAATGTCAACTTCCACGTCCGGTAAAAATTCATCCTGCAACACGTTTCTTGAGAGAATATTTTTAAAAAACACTTCCATTTACATTCAGGACGGAGATAAAGTTACCCAGGATCACCACTGCTGTTCAGCCTTGTACTTCAGGCCTTAACCAATGCAATAAGACAAGAAAAAATATATATATAGAAGTATAATTTTGGGAAAGAAAGGGACAAATATTTGTCATTATGTACATATGTGGTATGATCGTCGACATTAAAAATGCAAAAGAAGCAACTGACAAACGAATAACACACATTATGTGCAAATAATTATTGCTTCCTTCCCTCTCTGCCTTTACATCCTGCACTATAAGAAAACTCCCCTCCCTTGTTCCTTACACTCACTCTGCAATTTCCCACCTCTGGTCCTTTATCCCACCTTGTTCTCCTTCCTTACAGTTTCTGTAGATATAAATCCTACCGATTTCCCAACACCTGGTGCAAATGCTACTGTGTTTTTATAAAACATCTCTTGTATCCCCAGCCACAAATAGGCTCCCCATCTTCCAAGCTCAAACAACCTGTATCATTCATTTTTACTCTCTAGTTCTCCAAACGTACCTCTCTCCTTTTACTTTTTATTCTAGTTCCTTGTGCCCATAGCCTACCTTCCGGGCGAAGGTGTCAGCACCTTGAGGCCTGAGATTGTGGGGGAGAGCATATCGTTTAGTGACAAAGAGCACTTTGGAGCTCGATAGATCCGTCTTCAAATCCCAACACCACTATTTATAAACTGTGTGATCTTGGGCAAGTTCTCGACTTCTCTGAGCTCTTTCCTCATATGTAAATTGAGAACATAGTAGGGTTGTGTTGAGGTTTACACGAAGCAGGTTGATAGTATATATACATTTGTAGGTACCTTTAGCAAACTACCCAACATATCGCAAAGGATACTGTTATTCACTGTCACTCATTTGTTTATCTCTAGCCTCGAGGACAGTACCCGACATATAATGAATGCAAAAGATGCTTGATGAATGACTTCCATTTATAGTCATCTAGCAAATATTTCTTGAGAGCTGCTGTGTACAGGGCAATGCTCAAGGTGCTAGAGATACAAGGATGAGTAGGATCTAAACCCTGGTCTCCTGGAGCTCTAGGGTGTCCAAATGTCAAGGAGTACAAGGAACACTAAGGCAGAGAAAGTCAAACCCAAGCCCAGGAAGTCACCCGCACATTCCCAGTCCCATCGGTGGTTGTGTTTGGGGAGAAGCCAGCACAAGGCATAAACTCTTAGGCCATTGAGTCCTTAGGGAGGGGAGGTCAAGAACTTGGACTTGAGTCAGAAATCTCTGAGTTCAAATCCTGGCTCCTGCATTTATCATTTGGGTGCATTTAGGAACGTTATCTCTTTGAGTCTTGGTTCCTCTCCTGTATGAATGAGGATGATAACAGTTCCTACCCTGTGGCGTTGCTATGGGATCAGATAAAAAGGACCTGATGTAGCACCTGGCATCTACTAAGCACTCATTCTACAGATGGGGAATGGGACATAACATGGATCACCCCAAGTTGTGGCTAGATCAGGTGCCCTGGCTCCAAAGCCATCTTCGTCTTGCGATTTCCTGGGTCCAGGCCAGCTCTGCCAGCCCGAGAGCCTATGAAAGGTTCAGGAAAATGAGCCACACATCTTCCCAAGCCTTCTCCAGCTGATACTGAGCCAGCGTAAGCCTGGACCACGGGTGCTGGCTTAGACCGAGGCAGCCCATCACCTTTCCTAGCAAAATCACTATTCCCTACATGGCGGGAGGGCACTGTTCCACTCAGACACCTCTGGGCCTCCTTTCTCCCACCCAGGCCAAGTGTCGGGCACCTTGGACCACCTAGTGTGGCTGACATCACCCTCCTAGACCTCACTGGGTCCAACCCCCAAAGGACATCAGACCACAAAGGGTTTCTCATCTCTTACCACCAAAATACCTCTCAGAATGGATCTCCTCAATGAGGTAGACCTCTTAGTACTGACATGGGCACATAAATTAAGTGGAAATAAATCGAGACATTGGGAAATGCCATATATTCTGCTCAGCTTGACCCTACTTTTAAAAATATACACCTAAACACGAAAAAGCTGCAGAAATATTAACGGAAAGAGTTCCTGTTGGCCATGGCTGAGGGTGGCATTATGGTGCCTGTTCTATGTTACATGTGTTCACTGAGGTGTTGCTTTTGTAATCGGGAATAATGGGACATTGGGAAAGGGAATGAGGGTCCTTTGGGTCTCGGCCAGTGCGAGGGGCCAGGAGGGCTGGCAGAAGAGTCCGAGAGAAGTCCCTTCTGGAGCCAGAGAGAGGAGGGCTGGGTAAATTCCACACTCTGGTTCAGGCTGAGTCCTCCCGCAGCAGGACGGGAAACTGGGTGATGCTACACGAGAGATCATCGTATCATCTCTTTCCTTACATCTGTTTCCGAATTCCTAACGTGATGCTTGCTGTCTCCAGAAGCCTCCACAAAAGCAGGTGCTACCTTTTCTCTCCAGGAAGGGGAGCCAGGTGGCCGGGGATGGCAGGGACAGAGGCAGGAGTTTCACTTGGACCTATGAATGTATTACGTAGTCAAAACAAAAATGTAAACATGAAAAGAAAGTGCGTCCTAAATAGCATGATTAGCTCAGCGTAAAATATGCTAAATGTATATACAGATTCATGAACGCACACGTCTATTTCAAAACAATGAATTAATTGTGAGATGCTTCTTAAGAAATATTCGGAAAATACAGAACCGAGGAAAGAAACTGTGTTTTACGCAGAGTCCCACCTCTTAAAGACAACTAACTACTATTAATATTGTAGCTTTTTTCTTTTTTTCCTGTACATATTTTGTGTTATAGTGCTGTGGTTTGGACCACTCTGTGTTAGAATTTCAGAAATGTCTTTCAAAAGATCTAAACATGGTTAAATGCTTACCACATAGTATCGAGGTGTAACTTTGATGGACACTCTGAAAGGCTAGTCCTTGCTTGTGACGGGAAGGCCTGGGAAATCTCAGCTGAGTCTGTCTCCTCCCCCACCAATGCTCCCACAACCTGGGCCCTGCGGCTGGGGTGGGTCACATGAGGCGGAGTGTTTGTGTGGCTTCTGGGCTATATTAACTGAGCTCTAAGCATGTCCTATAATCACCTCCAGTCTCAGTTCTCCAGATCCCTCCTTTCCCATCACCGAGGCTCCCTGATGTATGCTGCTTACAGGGGCGACTGTTTGCTTTGGGGCTAGCAGAGCTGGAGGTGAGGGAGGCAGAGCTGAGCAAGAGTGATGGGGGGGTAGGACGGGAGGAGGGCGCAGAAAAGAGGAAATGATGGATGAGAAGGAAGATGGCCAGCCAGCGACAGGAAAACTGTGGAGAAGGGGCTGGGGGCGGGGGAGGGGAGCAAAGAGGGCCGGGTACAGTGTGTGCTGCTCCATCCTCCACACCAAGGAGGGTGTGTTTCTTGGGCGTGAATCCACAGAGGAGCAGGAAAGAGCCAAAGTGACTGCTCCTCAAGCTGTGTCTGAAGACCTACTATGTGCTGTGGCCCAAGCCCAGAGCTTCATTCCGCCCAGAGGAAGACAGGGTGGGATGCACAGGGGGAGGTGGCTGCTGGGGTCTGGGTGTGCAGGTGTGTGCTGTGGGGGGTGGGGTGGAGCGTCACAGCCCCTGAGGTGCGTGGGACACCCTCGTCTTACGGTGGGGATGAGAGAGAGAAAGAGATATAAAGACTGAGAGGGGCTGAGGGAGAGAGAAGCTGAGAGCCAGAGACCCAGGCAGGGCCAGA
>PVKZ01009686.1:0-10211 GCA_004027375.1 Macroglossus sobrinus
GAAAGAAAAAGAATGAAAAGAAGTGTCCTGATGAGAGACAACAAACATATGACAAATGTCACGAGGCTCCTTCTCGGATCTCCCAGGGCAGGCAGCAAAAGTCCTCTCGTCCGAGGACACAAGGGGCAGACTCGACCCTGTCTCAGAAACAGTGCTCCAGTGGCCGCTGCCAGGCTCCTACCACTGGCTAGAAAATAAATGTCTGTTTTCCATCCAGGGTCCACTCCCAGCAGGCAGGGCTGGGAGAAACGGCAGGGGAGATGGGCCTCGGGTCTGGGGCAAATCAAAAGGGCTTTAACCCTCCAGGACACTGGGGAAGCTGGAGGCAGAGTGAGGGGTGGGAGGGGCCAGGATAGGTGCTCGGGGGTAAGGGGTTTAGGCTCTGTGGGACCGCTCAGCTTGGCCTTCGTCACGAGAGAGCGGCCATGCACCACACATAAGGACATGAGCACGGCTAGGTGCTCATAAAACCTTATTTGCAAAAACAGGAGGCTGCCGGGTTTGGCCTATGATTCACAGTTTTGCTGACCCCACCGAGACGGAGAACCAGTAATGGTTGAAATCCACAGGGTCAAGGAAGGGTGGAGTCCGCGGTGGCACCGTGGCCCAGGCAGGGACAGAAAGAGAATTAAGGAGAAAAGGGCAGGAGAGTTTGCAGAAGCAGTAGAGAAGGGAGGAAAGACAGCTGGGCACATCTCAAGGATGAAGGCTCCCCGGCCCCGGCCCCTCCCGCCGTGGGCCTCCTCCGTCCTCCTGGCCGATGCTGTCTTGTGTCTCGTTTCTGCAGAAACAGAGCTGGGTTTCTGCAGACGCTCTACAGATGGGCCTCATCCTGTCCCGTCCCCAGCGGCTCCCGCCCTGCCGTGTCTGCGTGACTCACCGCCCATCACTGCCATTCCAGAGGCCTCCGCTCGCTGGCCCCGCCACCAGCCACCCCGCCACCAGCCACCGCCGCCGAGGGGCGATCACCATGCTGGGGGAAGGCACACATGCCCCCGGGGTGAGCTCAGGACTGGGGAAGCGAGGTGCTCCCGCCCAGCGAAAATCAGCAGACACCACCGACCGTGTCACGGCCCCCAAGGAGTGTGGGCGCTCGGCGGCAGAGCAGCACACGCGAGGGGCGTCGCACGTGGGCGTCAGCACGCCTTCCCCGCACGCACACTCGCGTGGGCGCCATCGCCGGCCCTGGGGCCGGGCCACCCTCTGCCGAGGGACGGCGGGGGCCGACGGGGAGACTTGGATGCGTTGTGGCAGGAGAAGGAAGTCGTGGCTCCTCCTGGAACTGAGGGGCCGGCGGTGGGTCGTTCCGCCGGGCACGGTGACATGAGACGGTGTCTGACCAGAACCTCACACTAGCTCTCTGTCACTGTCACAGACTTGAGAAGAAAACAGCAAAAGGGACACTCCGAACAAACCAGGAGGTCTAACGCTATAAAGGTTTTGGATCCAAGCAACCAGAAGCCTTGACCCCGCACGGACGGGACTGGGCCGGGCCAGGCCGCCTGGTGCTAAGAATACCCCTCGTGACCTAGGCAGAGACGGCTCGAGGGGCCCGCCCCACAGGCAGACGAAGCTGCCTCTCTCACCTCTCCCCCCAGGGCCCACCTTGACCTTGGTCTAATGACGGTGAGAGGCAGGGCAGTGAGGGTGAGCGGGAAAGACTTCCTCTAAGGCGGCTTCTCCCCACGGCCCAGGGCACGGGACAAGCACTCTGCACAAGCCCGGACCTTCCCGGGTGAGCCCCAGACACAGCCTCCCACCACGGCCAGTCCCCTCCCCCCAAACCTCGGGAATGACCGCACGACCAAGGGAAAAGCCACCCCTCCCACCACCAGAGGCCACGGAGGCAGAGCAGCCAGCAAGAGGGGCCCTCGGGGCTCCAGCGGCTGACAACGACCCCGTCCTCCGTGTCCCCATGTGCCCTGGACCCTGCCTGGTCTCCAGGGAAAGCGAGAGACGGAAGGCAGAGAGGGAGGAGCTCGAGAGCCCCACCGACGGCCACCAGAGGGCCACCGAGGAGGAAGAACCAGAGGAAGGACCACCTTATGCCCGAGAACCAGGAGACTCGGGTGTGTCCTGCTCCTACCACTCACAGCCCATCCCAAGGCCTGTCTCCCCGTCTGCAGCCCAACGCAGCCCCAGCACAGAACACACCGTCGATACCACGTGCACCGAAATGAACTGTGGGAATCTCACTGGTTCACGCCTAGATGCCACCTAGCTCCAGAGTTCTCCAATTCTACCCTGTCAGACACACACCTGTCTTAGAGGGGTCTGCCCAGGGGCGGACCCCGAGATGAGGAGCCACTGGCAAGTGGCTCATGACGGAGTGCCCCCAGAGCCCAGCAGCTCAGGGGAGGAAGGAGGTGGCAGAGAACTCCCAGGTTGCAGTGAATAATGACTGAGCACCTACTGTGTGCCAGGCGGTTTGTTAGGCACTGACGATGTGATAGTGAGAACAAATGGACCTCGCGTCTGTCCCCATAGAGTCTGCAGTAAGAAACCAGCACTGGTCAAAAGCAGGGCTCGCATCCACGCACAGGCGCGGCGATGCTAAGTGCTACAGGGAGAGGCGAGCGCGTGTCGGGACGGCGTGTCAGAGACGGGGCGGGAAGACGGGTGACGAGCTGCCCCGTGAGAGAAGAGAGGGGACGGAGAAGGATCGGCACTCCAGGCAGCGAGGACAGCGTGCGCACAGTCTGTGCCAGGTAAACCTTGCTTTCGGGAAGCACGGGGGCCACACCAGACTCCCCCAGCCCGGGTGGCCGCTGATCGAAGAGCCGTCAGCTGAGATGAAGCAGGAAAGAGACTCTGTTTCCTGTCCCCTCCCCCATCAACGAACCCCAGCTCGGGAGACATGGAGCCAGTGCCACCCACGTGTCCGGCACTGCGCTAGACCCCCCGAAACACGGCCTGCGCTTTGGACGCCTCCTGGCCAAAGTGCCTCGTGAGCCGGGCGAAAGGGACGCGCCGGGCTGGCTTAGCGGAAGCTGGGAGGCCAGGGGCGACGGAAGTTTCCAGAAGAGAAGATGTCACATCCAAAGGCAGACAGGCAGCCAGAGCCCCCAGCAGGGGGGCATTTTTTTTGGGGGGTGGGGGAGGATGCACATTTAAAGCAAAGATAATACCCAGGCATGTGATGGAGAGAAGTTTCCAGAACATGGATCCCAGCGGGCCACGGGGGCTGGATTCGGATCCGAGAACTCAGCACGGCCACACCGGGCGGCCGTCGGAGTCTTCCTTGCTATCGACGCGATGGGTGCGAGCGATTTTCTGAACAGTTACGCCCCGCGCAGAGACGTTACCCGGGACTCTCTTACTACGCCCTGTGCGTTCTCAGACAGAGAACACCTTCTCTTCTCTTCGTTCTGACCCATCGGGTAAGAGAAGAATGAACGTGGAAATCACGCCCCTCCCTGCCTCCGAAAAGGCACCCTGCAATCCCAGCCCCCCGAAAACGCACTCTGCGCAGTATCGGGGGGACCGTCACCGTCCGTGAGAACTGGAGGGAGGCCTGCGCCCGGAGACGCACGCACTGGAGGCCCCACGGCCGGGATGCCGCAGGGGGCCCGGCCCGGCCGGGCTCACTCACCACAGGTTGACCAGGAACGGGTGCTCCAGCCCCTGCATGATCTGCAGCTCCCGCAGGACGTGGCGGACGGCGTCCCGCGCGATGCACTGCTGCTTGCTCATGTACTTCATGGCGTACATCTTCTTCGTGTCGCGCTTCTGCACGATGCACACCTGCGCGACAGACGGGGGAGCGCTCAGGCCGGCGGGTGCGCCGTGCGCTCCGCGCCGGGGAACCCACGCATGCATCCGGAGAGCCCGCCGGGGCAGGGGGTGGGGAGCGGCTCCCGTGTGCCGCCGCCGGCCACACCTGCCAGCTGGCAGAGCAGGACCCCGCACACCTGTTTATCAGACGTTTACGCTCCGTCGTGGCCGGGACGGGAGCTCACGGCCCAGGAGGAAACAGACACATGCACCTGCGTCTACAACGCTGAGATACACCTCGGTGCCCCCTGCCTCTCCCTGGCCCCCCACTTCGGGGAATGCCACGCAGGCCCCTCTCTGCCAGGAGAGCTCACCCTACGGTCCACACAACAGACCAGAGATGCCCAGTCGTTCCAGCCAGCCGGAGCCACGCCCGACTGGTGTGGGGATTGGGCACCTTACCCCAGCCCTGCGGCCCACCCAGACGGATAAGTCTGGGCAACTAGGGTTTGAGATTTTGCCCGTGGGTGGGGGGAGACTGGCTCGATGTCACACCCTGTACTGGGTCTCCCTGCCTTTCCTTCCCCGACTCACTGCCCACCTCACCCACCTGTGCCTCCTCCACCTCACATCCTTGCCTCTGAGCCCGCTTCCGGGGAACCCAAACCAGGGCACGTGGGCACTGGGGGGCACAGCAACGCCGACGGTGCCCTGTGCTGAGCGCTTCACCGTCCCTGGCTGGACGCCAAGCAAGCCGTCCCCTTGGTCCCCCCCCCTTCAGTCCCCACGAGAACCCTGTGAATGAAGCCGCAGGCAGATGGCCAAGGCCGAGGAGGAGGCTTCTGGGGAGAGGAGGACACGGAGCCCTCGGACACACAGTGCCACCGCTCGGTGCCCCTGCCCCAGAGCCATCGTCATCGCTGAAACGTCCTATCCGTTCACTGTGTGGTGTGTGCTCCCTCACTAAACCGTCAGCACGGCAGCGTCGGGGACCTCAGCCAGCCTGCCTGTCACACCATCACAACCATCTCGAAGAACCGGGGCCAGCACAGTGGCCATCAGCGTTCACTGCGCAGCTCAGAACCCTGCCGTGCGCTCCGCCGTGCTCCCAGCATCCTCCGGGCCCAGCGACTTGGAAGATCGAAGAGTCCAAATTGTGAAGGGGAAAAAAAAAAAAAAAACCCAAGTCGCATATTCTGAACATTCAAACCGATAACCACACATATAAACTCCAATCTCCCCTTAATTCCAAAATGGTCTCGTTGTACTCCGGGCCCTGAATTGGTTCATCTGCGATTAACCACATACTTGTTTCCCACTATACCTTGACGTGCAGACGTGAAAGTCTGGAGTGTGGGCTGAGGAAACGAATAACACGCATGTGCGTACGGAAATGGTCAGCAGCGCACAGTCAGGCAGCGCTGAGTCTGGAGCTATCATTTGTGCAGCCCTCGCTCGGCTCCATCCAGAATCTTCCTCTGAAGGACATACGGGCTAGTGATTGAATAACTCCGGGCCGCCTTCTGCTGTTTTATATGCAGATAGCTTCTGGCTATTCCGTGAATTTTAATTAACTCCCTGTTTATTTTGCTTCCACCCCCCGCCCCGGCTCTTGAAGCAGAGGTCCAGTCGCTACTCCAAGAAAAACACTTTCGAAGCCAACTTTCCAGAGAGTCCTCCCCAAGGTGTCCCCCTCCTCCCCGTGAAAATCAATAAGCCCTGTTCACTTCAGGTTCCCTCGGAGCACACACTCCACTCCACCTGGGACGCTCTCCGCTGGCCCAGCAGCAAGACGGCTACTGGCTCCACCACCAGAGGGGGCGAGAGGGCGTGGGGAGGGGGGGAGCGTGAGGGCCGGAGAAGGAGGATGCTAATTAGAGGGGCGACTGCAGACAAGGAGAGTTTGCAGCCAGGGACATGGCGAAATCGGCCTCAGGATGATACTACCCAGGATGATCAGTATGAACCTGTCCACTAAATCTTATCAGTTGATGGGTTAACTGTCCAGTTCTTCATCTGTTTATATATATTCATTCATTTATATTACATATCATACGTATGTTCTATGTATCATTTGTGCATGTGTGTATATGTATACTGTATGCGTATGTATACTACATAGGTATATGTACATATACTTAGTAGGTGTGTATGTATATGCATATATGTGTAATGCATATAGACTGCTATGTGGGTGCACATATATAGGTATATATATACATATATTCATGTGAGTCTGTATCTATACACTATATGGGTGGGGGTATATGTGTATATGTACCTATAGGATGTTTAGTGAGTGTGTATTTATATGTGTGTGTGTCTATATATATATATTTATATATATATATATATATATATACACATGTGTGTATGTACTACTTAATGGGTATAGTTATATATGTACATTCTGCTTAGAGGGTATGTACAGGTATATAGGTGTGACTATACTACATATGTGTGGGCGTATGCATGTGTATCCACACATGCATGTATATAGGTGTGTATACATGCATGTGTGCATATCTACTGTTCACTGGGTGTGCACATATGCATATGCAGCATGTGTACATGTATATGTGGATATATTTGTATGTATGTTCACGTATGCTGCTCAGTGAGCGTGCCTATGTATACACATGCACCTGTTCACTGGGTGTGCACATATGCATATGCATCATGCGTACATGTATATGTGGATATATTTGTATGTATGTTCACGTATGCTGCTCAGTGAGCGTGCCTATGTATACACATGCACCTGTTCACTGGGTGTGCACATATGCATATGCAGCATGCGTACATGTATATGTGGATATATTTGTATGTATGTTCACGTATGCCGCTCAGTGAGCGTGCCTATGTATACACATGCACCATGCTGTAGATTAAAAGACAAGTTCCAATTGCCCTGAAGTCACGAAACGCTCAGCGTTAGGGTGACAACCGAAGGAAAGTAAAGGTTCGAGGGGATTTCTAAATATTTTGTTGTTGAAGTTTAACCACGCCATGGGATCACGGGCAAACGTCCTAACTTCTCTGGGCCATACCCCCTCTTCTGAGAAATGGAGAGAAAGGGGACCTTTGGTGTGGCACATAAACTCTGCTCGAGCGTCCCTGGCTGGCCCCTCGTGGTCATCTGTGAGGGGGCATCTACACTACCTGGTTGTAAGATTCACTATTAACCTACAGTGATTAAGTTTGGTACTTGCGTACGTGGAACAGATGAACAGAACAGAGAGCGCAGAAACAGACCTGCCACTTTATACAAGACATCTGATTTTTCACTAGGCCGCCAAAACAATCCAATGTATAAAGTTTTTTCAAGAAATAGACACACACACACACACACACACGTACCTCAACCCTTACTTTACATCATACAAAATGTTTCATTCAAAATGGATCACAGAACCAAACCTATCAGCTAAAGCCATAAAGTTTCTAGAAAGTAAACACAGGGAAATATCTTCGTGATTGGAGTACATTTTCCTGAGCCAGATTTTCTCATATGAGTCACAAAAAGCAATAACCCTAAAAGGAGAAACTCAAAAAATTAGACCTCACCAAAATTGAAAATGTCTGTGCATCAGAACACACCACTAATAAAATTAACAGTCTCATAGAGCCTCACATATGAAAAATAAAAAGTATATATATATATATATATATATATATATATATTCCATACCTCAATAATAATAAGGCAATCAACCCCAAATTTTTAAATGACAAAAAGTTTTGAACAGAAATTTTACAAATGGAGACATATGACTGGTCATTAGCGTATAAAAGATGTTCATCTTTATTACTCATCAAGGAAATGCTAATTAAAATCACACTGACATACTATTAAACACTTATCAGAATATCTCATGTGAAAAATATTGATAGCAGCCTACGTTGGCAAGGATATGAAGCAAACGGAACCCTTAGCGGGAGTATAAAATGATATAACCATGTTAGAAAGCCTTTTGGCAGCTGCGTACATAACTAAACAAACACCTACTCCGTGTCAAGCAGTGCCAATCCCAGCTATTTACCCAAGAGAAATAAAATATGTTCACAAAAAAAGACTTGTCAAATTTTCATAGCAACTTTATGGAAAATAGCAAAATCTAGAAACAGTCTTGGAGTCTATTATGATGAAAATGAATTAACTGTAACATATCAGTAGAAGGGAATATTATTCATCAATAAAAAAAACACATGCTGATGTATAGCAAAACGAATGAATCTCAAGAGCAATACGTTGCAAAAACATGATGTAAAATGCAAAACATTGTTTTATGATTCCCCTTACATAAGTTACACAACAGGCGAGTCTAACCTACAGACCAGCATGGAGCAGTCTGCGTGGAGGTGAGTTTTGGCAGGAAAGGGTCGACAGGGGCTCTGGGTGATGGTGATGTCCCATATCTTGGTAGAGGTTCAAGTTACACAGGTGTACGCATGTCTTAAAACTCAGCAAAGGTAAACTTGATATTTGTGTATGTCATTTATTTGTGTATGTCACACATATATGTGTGCATTTTATGGCAAATGAAAAACTATAGACAAATCTTTTTGCTGAAATGTTTAGGGAAAAGTGTCTAGATATTTGGGATTTACTGTTAAAAATGCATTTAAAAGTAAGGGATTGGTGGATAGGACAGGTATTTCATAAAATAAGTTTGGTAAAATGTTCATTGTAGACTGTAGGTAGTAGATACATTCGCAAATTTTCCTCCTAAAGTATTAGAAAATATTATTTAGACATCTAGTCAACCCTGCCCTCTACAGAAAAGGTACTCTTTGGAGTTTGAGTTCGGTTTCCTCCAAACGCACCCGTCTACCCAGCCCTCCTGAGCTTTCTCCACCAGAATTTCTCAGACTGGACTTCAATTTTCTGTTTATTTCTCCGCCTCCTCCATGTATCTGAGAGATCCTCAAAATCAGGCACCATATCCGGTTCATTTCTGTAACCTCAGGACCTAGGGCAGGGTCCAGAGCAAAATGATCCTCTGTGTGGTGAGAGGGTAGATGGATAGATGGGTGGATGGATGGATGGATGGAGGGGTGGATGGAGGGGTGGATGGAGGGGTGGATGGAGGGATGGATGGGTAGATGGGTGGATGGATGGATTTTTGGATGGATGAGTGAACAAATGGATAAATGAATGAAAGAATAAGAAATGAATCTAAGCTGCTAGCTTTGTATTAATTCGACACAAACTGCCAATAACAAGACAAAACACAGACTTAAAGAAAACGCAATAACAAGGCGCCCGTGAGACCCAGAGCTATGCGGTTTTCCAGAAGAACGAGTGCCACGGGAGATTCACCGTCTCACCATCAGCACACGCAGCGAAAGTCCCCTCTTCCCGCTGCCTGTCGCCGGAGAGGGGCTTTCTGCTGCCCGAGCGGCCAGCTGGGTTCTGCACTGGGCCCTCTGCTTCCCGGAGGTCACACTCACGCCTCCCCGCAGCCCGAGGCAGAAGGCGTCGGCCTGTGCGATGCAGCTGGGAGGCTCGACCCGCACGCGGCTGGCCTTTCACCCCGTGTGCCCTGCCCCCTGTACCGACTGACCTCCCGCGGTGGTGGCCACCCCCAGCGGCCTCCTGGTCTGCCGGAGGATGTCATGTAGGGACTAATCCTAGACCGAACAC
Organism: Macroglossus sobrinus; assembly: GCA_004027375.1. Lineage (NCBI taxonomy): Eukaryota > Metazoa > Chordata > Mammalia > Chiroptera > Pteropodidae > Macroglossus > Macroglossus sobrinus. The sequence goes on from PVKZ01009686.1 coordinate 9,362, forward strand.
AGACGAGTCCCCGGATGCTCCTCTAAAACAGAGTCCAGCCCAGCGGGGCCGGGGCAGCAGGCCCCGAATGGTCCAGGTGGAGAACTTGGCCACGAATGTGGCTCGGTGAGGACAGAAGGACATTCTGCAGAATGTTACAACGTGGACGAGCCTCGAGGACACGATGCTAAGTGAAATAAGCCAGTCGCCGGAAGACAAGCACTGCTTGCGTATGAGCTATCTAAAATAGCCAAGTTCGTAGAATCAGAGAGAGGGATGGCGGCTGCCAGGGGCTGGAGGAGGGGACAGCAGGAGGTCACGAACTGATGGGCGCCAAGTTCAGTCCAGCAAGATGCGTAAACTCTAGCGATAAGCTGCACAATCTTGTATCAACAATAACATACTGTACACTTAAAATTTTAAGAGGGTAGGTCACATGTTCAGTATTCTTTCCAAATAATTTTTTTTTTTATAAAGCACCCACATGACAGGAAGGAGCCGACGCTGGCCGTCTCCTAAATTTGTGTGTTTTTTTTTTTCCACTTTCCTCATTTAGATCCTCAAGGAAGAAATAGCATGAGCAGTCTTGAAATAATGATGGTTGTAATTCACCTAAACCAGGGCTGCCATGGGAATCTAATTTCCAGAATGCAATTAGAGTGGATCGAAAGGAAAATGTCAGACTTCCTTTTGCGTTGCGAATTTGGCAAATCCAAACCCTTCCGTCAGACTGGACACGTCAGCGCCCAGCAGCCAAGAGCCAAGCAGACACACACACACACACGGACAGACATCAGCCAACAGGTGGGGCTTTTGTGTTGTGCGGGTGACATTTTTAAAGATCCGCCATTCTTACCTTTCCAAAACTCCC
>PVKZ01009687.1:0-10192 GCA_004027375.1 Macroglossus sobrinus
GGTTATAGGAGCTGCTTTTCCTACTCCGTGTCTTGTTTTGGCCTTTTGATGAGCAAACGCGCCTAATTTCAGGGTGCTCAAATCCGTCCGGCTCTCCTTACGCCCGCGGGCACCCGGCATCGGGCGGCGCGAGCTTGTTATCTCAGTCTGGGCGTGTTTTTTTTCCCTTTAATCTTCGAACACGATTCCCCGGTGCCTCGCTCCTGGCGTGGACGCGTAGGATACCGGCTTTCTTCTCATCCACATGCGGGCACGGATTTTCTAGAAGCTTTTCAATCGTTTTAGTCATCTTCGCTGCTTTAAGATATTCTTTAAGTTGGTCTGGCTTTGTTTTTTCTTACTTATTATTTCGGGTTGCTTTGAGTTCTTGCAATTCAAGACCTTACGTTTTTTTTTGTTTTTCTATTTCCTGCTAATTCTCGGTTGTCGTTTTTAGAGACGTTTTCTCTCTCTCTGGTGTGTTTTCCTCGTCCTTCTGGCACCTGTTACACGGATGTCACAGTTCCAGCTTTCGTGTCTCTCTTGCGATTTCCCGTTCACTTGTCCCCCCACCCTCCCGCCGCCTGGGACACGCCATCGACCTGTCGTCCCCTGGGTACCGTCCCCGTGTCTGCTCAGCTGCTCGGCCCACCCAGTCCCTTTCAGCACCAACCGTCGTGTTCGTCTCTGGGTCCTCTGCCTGACCTTTCACCTCCCCGTCTGCAGCCGCTTCCTCTTCCTCAGTGAGTCTTCCTCGTGTTCTGTCTGATGCGGGTTTTCCAAAGGGCTTGTGGTCCCCGAGGGCCGTTCTTTTGCATCGCAAGCTCCCTGGGTCGTCAGCCCCTTAGCTGATGACGACAGGGCGGTGTCAGGACCATCTGGGGAACAGAGGTCAGGCTCCGTGTGTCTCTTGAGAGCTTTCCTGTCTTAGTGCTGACCACGACACCCGCAGGCCTGGCAGGGGGCCGAAGGAAGGGCCCCCCCCCGGGGACCAGCGGGTGCCAGAGCACCTCCGGGTCCCTGGTGGGGTTTCTGCGGAACCCCCGCCTCGCAGAGAGCTATCCGTAGACAGCTGCCCGGGGCCCGCAGCTTCCGACCTGCTGAGAATGAGTCAAGGCGGAAGCCAAAACGTCACCTCGACTCCTGAGGCCCCGGAGAGGGCGGTGGAGAGCAAGCGAGCGGGCCTGCAGCCCACAGAACGGGGGCGTCTGCCAGGCCCACGGCTCTGAGGGGGTCCCCTGTCTGGGCCTGCTACTGCGCCACGTGCCAGGGGGCAACGGGTGACGGGACATGGGTCCTGAGAAGCCACTGCACCAATGGTCACTTCTCTGAATACTGAGAAGGCTCCAGACAAGCTCAGCCTCTGGTTTTGCATTTTCCCTGTGTCTGCACATGGCACGCGCAGATGCAAACAGACACGTGTGCACACGCACGCAACACACACCCACACGGGCCGCACGGACACACAGACACATGCCCACACAGACACACACATGCACAGAACACACACGGAGACACACACAGTCACACACAAGATGCAGCCACACAGGCCACACCCACACGAGCCACACACACACACACAGACACGCACACAGGCCCCACGCACACGCAGACACACACACACCCTGGCCACGTTGTTCCCTACAGAGTGCCCTTTACGCCACACGGCCCAGCTTTTCCACAGCGACCTTGTCCTCCACGGCGACCTTGAACCAGGGAGGCTGAGCTCACAGGCCCCACGCCCGCGGCCCTGCGGGTGGCGGCTGCGCTCCCCTGCGGTGGGTGACGGCCACCTCTCCCGAGAAGCCCGCCAGTGCGGGAGGTGGCCCGCTAGGGTGGACGCTGCCTGAGCCCAGGCCTGTGGCGCGTCCGCGGCGTCGGCGGCTTGGAGGGAGGGCCTGTCCCTCTGATGACACCCTGCCGGTCACTTTTCTCCAGTGACGCCCAGGTTTGCTCTCTGCACAGGGCGGGGGGCGGGGGGGGGACGCGAACGCTCATTTATTCCCCGTTAAACCTCAGCGGCTGCAGGAGGCGGCGTTTAGTTTAAAATTTAAATCGTCGCTGGTAGCGCGCTCCGTGCACCGAACCTGAACGCCCTGGTTCTGCACGGCCCGCAGCCCCCGCCCCCCCGGGTGTAGACGCTTCTCTCTCAGCCCGGTTTTCTCCGTCAGGGACGGGCAGGGGGGCTGGCTGCTCCGGACCCCGCTGCTGAGTCGCCGATTTTGCGGGATTCGGGGAAAAAGAAAACACAAAAGTTCCCCCAAATGGAAAAATAAAAGAGAATGTCCTTCCTGACTGCCTGCGTGGCCGGGGTGGAGCCTGCGGGGGGCCCCTGGCGACCCCCCCTGGGCAGCAGGGGGAGCTCAGAGCGCCTGGACCCTCCAGCCCGGCTCCTGGGGCGGGGTGGGGGGGGTGCAGGGCGGGGTGGGACCCGGGCAGGTGCGGGAAGGTGCAGGGGAGGCCCGCCCGGGGGGCTCTGTGGCACCCCCCAAGGTGCGGTGGCCCTGCCCAGCGGCCCACCACGCACCCCAGGACCCTGGGCGGACCCCCCACCCTGAGCGACCCCGAGCCAGCGTCGCCCTCTCTGCCCTGGTGACTCCGCATCATCAGAAAAGGCAGATCCGGTGGGGTCGCTCTGCTCGAGCCCCCACACCGGGCCCTCCTGCTTCCGGGGGGGGGGCTCGGACCCCCACCCCGGGAGGCGAGACCCCCGCCTGGCCGCCCCTGCCCGCCCGGCCCCTGCCCGTCCCCTGCCCGCCCGGCCCCTGCCCGGCCCCTGCCCGTCCCCTGCCCTCCGGCCGCCCCTGCCCGGCCGCCCCTGCCCGTCCCCTGCCCGGCCGCCCCTGCCCGCCCGGCCCCTGTCCGTCCCCTGCCCTCCGGCCGCCCCTGCCCGGCCCCTGCCCGTCCCCTGCGCGCCCGTCCCCTGCGCGCCCGGCCCCTGCCCTCGGGCCGCCCCTGCCCCTGCCCGCCCTGGCCGCCCCCTGCAGCCAGCGGGGACCCTTCAGGGCCATTCCCGTCATCCGCGGTGGCGACACAGTTGGCTTTCTTATTTCCCCCCTTGTCCATCACAGACCGTGTTTTGAAAATCACAGCAAAATGACTCAAAAAAAGGCATCAGAAAGCATCCCCCCCACACACCAACTCCACGATTTTATGATTCAATTCAGCGGACGTAAAATGACTCCGTCAGTTCTCCGTAAACATTTCGGAGTGCGTGTCCCTCTCGCAGGGGCTGTCACACCTCATCTGGGGCCTGGCACTGCGGTGACCCCGCGGGAGACGCACCCCTGGGGGAGCCCCCGGGAGACCCCGCACTCGGCCTGGACCTCGGCCGCCCATGCTGCTCCCGCCGCTGGGGTCTCCCCCCATGTGGGCGCCCCACTCTCACCCCTTCCCCACCCAGTGTGGGGGACCCCTCCCCACCCCTGCATCTTCCCGGACCCCCTTGTCCAAGTCGAGTCCCTGTCCCCTGGGCCTGCCCACAACCGCGGGCCCCTTCCCAGCCCGTCGCCCAGCCCGGGGTGCAGTCGGGGTTCAGGGTGCCTCCTGCGTGGGCTGCGGGTGCCCAGGTGCAGACGGATCCAGCTGGCGCTTCACATGACGCCCCCTCCCCCAGCAGGGCTGTGGGCCGCGGCGACGGTGACCGCTTCAGGCTTAAAGCTGTGGCTGCGAGAGAATTGTTTACCCCTGTGACCCCTCCGGGGAGGGTCACAGCGTGAGCGCCATGCCATGGACGCTACCAGGTGACTCACAGAGCCCGTGCAATCTGCGAGTTGGCACGAGAAAGGACCCCTGTCCCTCGTCACACGCTCGAGGCTTCCCATCCACACGCGCAGAGCGTCTGATGCGTTTGCATCTCTATCCTGTCTCGGCAGCTTTAACGAGTTTGCAAGTCTAGAATGTGCTGTCCAGTGTATCCTGAAGCCTCATCTTCCTTTTGTTGCGGTTTTGGGTGGGATTGTTCTCTTATTTTCATCTTCGGTGAGCTCGTTGCTCGTATGTGGAAATGGAATGCACTGCGGTGTGTGGAGATGGTAGCTTGTGACCTCGCCGAGTTCAGTTATCGTTCTATCGATTTTCAATGGCTCTTCCGTGTTTTTGCACAGAGGGAATTCAGACATCAATTGATACGTGAAGCAGGCCTTGGCAGAACCCAACGGAGAAACAGGTCTGGCCACGCAGAGTCACGCCTGGAGGTTTTCACACCCGTATTTTAGTATGGTAGAGCAAACACACACACACACACACACACAAAGACCTGAAATCACTAAGGACATGGCAGATCTAAAACAAACAAACAAGTGAAAAACTATCAATAAACCTAACCTAACTGACACTTCTCGAGTACTACCCTCGGCAACTGCAGAGCGCACCTTTTTATGGAAGCCGAGCTGACATAGGATGTTAGTTGCAGGTGCTCACCACGGAGATTTGACATTTACATATCCCAGGAAATAATCATCCCAACAAGTCCGGTAATTACCTGTCACCGCACAAAGTTATTACAATATTGTTGACTGCGTCCCCTGGGCTGCAGGATGTATTCTGCCCGTGGAACGCTCACCCCGATACAATGACCACGTGGTATCCCGTGAACTATAAGTCTTGGCAAGTTTTCCAGAACTGAAGTAATACATAATGCATTCTCTAGGCACAATGCAATTGAGTCGAGGGAGAGGAAATACTTCCCAGATAATTTTATGATGCCGGTCTAACCATGCTGCCGAACCCCCATGAGGATGACACGATTCAATTAAAAACGAATGACAATAAAGCACCCCAACAGTCGACGATGGCGATCCACGCTTTAAAATAAACCCACAAAGTCAAAGATCACAATGAAAATTAGAAAAAAATATCTTGAAAAGAATGAAAATGAAAGCTCGATGTATCAAAATTTATGAGCTGAGGTTAAAACAATGCTTAGAAAGAAATTTATAAAATTTAATGCATGATGAGAGGGAAAGAAAAATCTTAAGTTAATGATATACTGTCAGCTAGCAAAATGAGAACAAATTAATCCCAAAGAAAGTAATATAATTAAAACAATAAAGTTTAGAGCAGACCTAAATGAAATAGAAAAACTGCAATTAAGGTATTAAAGAGAAAAAAAAAGGTTTGTGGAGAGGTTAACAAAATTAGTGGAACCTTAACTAGGCAGAGAGATAATAAAGATCACACACATATGCATGGCAGGGCAGGGGACACAGAGAAAGCTGCCCATAATCAATTTTAAAACAGAAATGAAGACAGCATTAATAGAGCTACGGGCAGTCAGTGGACAATAAAGCGAATATTATTAACATTTTCATGCCAGTGATTTTTACAACTTTAATATACAGGACAAATTCCTTGAAGAAATATAATGTACAAAACAAGAAGAAATAGAATGTCTGAACAGCTCTAGAACATTAATTCATAATTAGATATCTTTTTTTTTTTTAAAGAAAAACTCTAGGTTTAAGCAGCCTAAATGATAAATTTAACATTCAAGTAAGGAGTGTCGCCCACATGTTCCAAACCATTGCATGATGCCGGTGTGACTCTGACAGTAAAACCTAACAGAAGTATTAACATGAAGTGAAATTATTGACCCATGTCTCTCGTCAATGGACACGAAGATCCTAAATGAGACATTAACGAGTAAAACGTAGTAACACACAAACCTGTGATAGGCCACGGCTAAATGGGCTTGTCCTAGGAATGTAATGTTTGTTTAACATTCAAAAACCACTTGGTGTAATTCACCACGGTAACGGATAAAGGGCATATGTGAAAACCTATAGCTGGCATCCGATCACGGTGAGACATTGAATGGTCTTATCAGGAACGAGGCAAATATATATATATATATATGCTGTTATCACTCCTAGCAACATTATACTGGGAACCTTAGCTAGGGTTAGGAAGCAAGAAAAACAGAAATGGTGTAAATATTTGAAAGGAAAAAGTAAAACCATTCATGTCCACGGATAGCATGATCATTTACATAGAAGTTTCTTAAGCAACCTTAAAAACATTCAAAGGATTATTAAGTAAACAAATCAATACTAAATCATTTTTTTAAAAAAAATATATAATAGCAGCTATCAAGTGTACATCATTGAAAGATAATTTTGTTTATGAAAAAATTAAAAAAACTTAAGGATAATTTAAACAAAAGACATGTGACCTTTTTATGGAAAAGATAGCTTATCAAGGTACAAAAGCGCTAACTAAATGGAGAGATATACCATGTTCATAGATTGCGCCAATCGTCATTATTAATATATCAGTGTTCCCCATATTGATGTATAGATTCAATTCAATTCCATTCCAAATTTAAACCCTCTCCTTTTTTTTTTTGGCAAATTGTACTAGCGACTCTAAAAATTATATCAGCTCACACAGGCTTTAGAATAAAGTACATTTAAGAGCCAGGTTGGAAGACTCATAAGTGAAATCAACACTTGCTATAAAATTATGATAAACAGAACAAAGCACTGTTGGCATACCTGTAGGAACACAGATCAATGGGGAACCATAGAGGGCCCAGATCGATGTGTTCATATAAAGAGAATTGATTTTTGGCAAAGACGTCAAGACAATTCGATGGGGGAAAAGCAAGTCTTTTGAACGAAAACTACTCTCACGATTGGATATCCATATAGAAAAAAAAAATGAAACTCAACCTCTGTTTCACACCCTTCACAGTAATTAATTGAGATAATAGTCCTCCGTGTGAAAATCTATCACGCTAAAGCTTTTAGAAGAAACCCGAAGAATCTAATTGCAGTCTTGGAGTAGGCAAAGGTTGCCTAGCAGGAAGGAAAAAGCAATAACCATAAAAGAAAATAAATGGACAATTTGAGCTTCCTCAAAATTAAAAGCCTTTTCTCATCAAGAGGAACCATTAAGACAATGAAAAGGCAAGACACGGACTGGAAGAAACTATTGGCCACACGATACCGGAATCCGATACAAATGTTTGTCCCGAGACGAGCGGTTTATTTTACAGACTAGGTGGGGACGGATGCCCTCTACGTTAGTGATAGAAGGTCAAGGGAACGTATACATAATGACGAATGCCTTGCAGAAAACTGCTTCACAAATGAAGATAAACCCTCCAGGTGCCGATAAGCGCATGGGAAGGGGTCGAAGACTTCGATAACGAGGAACTATGAACTCAAACCACAGTGACATGCCACCTCCCGTTTATCAGGGTGACTAAAATCTGGCAACGTCGAATGTTATGAGAATAGAGATTTATAAGAATCCCCACATGTTGCTGGTGGAAATGAAAACTAATACCATCCTTCTGGATAGCTATTGGTCAGTTTCTTACCGATGTTCATGTAGACATAGCTCATAATTTGGCCATTCCTGCTCCAAGAGGAAAATAAACCCATTTCTCAGAAAGCTTGTAGGCGAGTGCCCTACTAGCTTTATTCGTAGTAGCAAATGATCTAATTGGAGGATAAGTAGACGATTGATGGGATGTCAACGGGATGGAATAAACAGTGACAAACCGTTGCTACATGAAGCCACAGGGACGGACCCCGAGAATGGGGTCTCTGGAAGGAGACACGCAGACACAGGAGCAGACACGCCTTGGGCGTCTGGCAGGCGGTTCCACCGAGTTCAAGGGCGGGCAGGGCCAGGCATGCTGATGGAGATGGGAACGCTCGTGCCCTTGGGTGGGGGGGTGTGAGCACGGGGTGCGCAAGGGCCCTGTCTAAGGGGACGACAGTGCCCTGAGCCTGGACAGCTGTGCGCCTGTCCACACCCCTCCCCCACCACCGTCCTGTCACCATCTGTGCGTTTCAGTGAATTCTTCCTCGACATTCTGAGCAACAGAGGCGCGAATCGTCTGCTGTGACCAACTCAGAGTGGGCCCACATCCTCCCCGACGAGAACGAGGACAAAGCACGGCAGCATCCACGGGCAGGGGACAGATTCGTAGGGCTCCTGGGGACCTGGGGGTGCAGACTCCTGGAAGGATTGCGTGCTCGGCAGCGGGGGACGGAAAGGCGAGGTCCCCTGAGCCGGCAGGCTGCTGGCTTCGACCAGCAGCCCCCGAGGGACGGCCCGTCTGGCGGACGGCACGGTGCAGGAGAGAGGGTCCCTTAGGTGCTTGGGGTCGGTCACTGGGTGGGTGCTGGCTTCGTTGTGAGACGGGGTGGAGGGGTGCCACCGGGAGACTCGGCACTCAAGACAGAGATCCTGGCAGCCTTCCCCCAACACCTCCAGACGGTTCCCGTGAAGTGAGTGGGGTCTCCCTCCTGTCCCCGGTCACTCTGCCCTCCCCCCCTTTTCCCAGGGGCTCACATCAGATTCTTCATCCGCTCCTAGTGCCCTCACCTGTAACATACAGCTGTCCCCGAGATGCCCGCCAGCGCCCCGGGTACAGCCGGCTTCCTCCCGGGCCAGCGCGAGAGCCCCACCTCGTCCCCTGCGTTCACCCCCCTCCTGCCCCGACTCCCCCATAATCTATATCCCACGCTGTACTCAGGGCGATTCTCCAAAACGTGAGAAACAAGCCACGCATTTTCCTTGCTCGGGGCTCCCACAGGCTCCCCCTCCCTGAGAACAAAACAGGGCCCCGGACGGCCCTGTTCGCCACCTCTGCCCGCCGTTCGCCCTGCACGAAATGCTATTTATTCCTCAGCTTCTGCAGCTCGCTGAACTCCTCTCTGCTCAGACTGCACAGCCTCGGAGAAGACTCGCTTATCACCATGCTCCAAGATGCAAATGCTCCACAGACGCACCTGCAGCATGAATGAAATCTTCCTAAAAAAAAAAAATCCAGAGAAATCGGTGTGCCAAGTGACAAATTAATTTTAACGCGCGTCCAAGAACATTTGCAGAGATGTAGCCCACATCGTTTTTTTGTTGTTGTCGTCGTTGTTGTTATGGTTTGTTTTGAAACAAGAATAGTTGCCCTCGGCTTATCCGAGTGCAGAGGCAAGAGTCACTCATGTGAACACTCAATTTTAGTTGGTCGTGAGGTTATAAAGGAGGCATTTCAAATTCACGAAGAAAAGACACTTCAGACATTGGAACAAATATCCAACCCCGTAAGGAAAGATACTATCGTAAATAACAGGGGACATTAAATGCTAAATATTAAAGCAAATCGTGAACTATTAGAAGGAAACGTAAGAATTTATAATCGTCTGGCACATGAAAGCTCTCTTAAGATGAAATGCAGAATTTAGAAGCCATGAAAAAAAAATGAGATGTGAGAACGACGGAAGAATTTGATCTGATTTAAAAAAAGAATGAAATCTCTGAATGATTAAAGACAACAGACAGAATCAAAAGACATGTTTTAAACCGAGAGAAAATGATTTTTATCAGGATGTAAAAAAAATAACGCCTATTGACTCGTCAGGAAAAGGCCACCCGTGTAGCAACGGGCAAAGAACGCGGCCACGTCATCTTCATCCGAAGACATGTAAAATAAGAATAAACCAAATTAAAAAATGATCGCTAGCATGGGCGGTCTCGGAAGTGAAAATACTAACGGGATTCTTTTCTGTTAAGCAGATTTGTGGTGTTTACACGGACGCCGTCAGGCGTTGGCAATCACGGAGGTGAACAGGGCTGCTCGACACGGTGGCTACGTGAGCAGGTGTCACGGAGAGAGAGGAGACACTTTTACTTCCGCCCGATTCCCAGGGCGGAGTCGGGGACGGACGCTCCATCTGACTGTCCGCCTCGAAGCGATCACCGCATCCTGCAAGACGCTGCCCGTCCCCCACCCCCGGCGTTGTCCCTGCTGGGCAGTGCCTGAGTCTTCTGTGTGTCCCTTTATCCGATCAGGCCGTCGTCTGCGTCTGGCGGGGCGATGGGCACAGAGGGGCGGGCTCGGTTTCTGCCCAGGGACAGGGCGCCCGAGGGAAACGGTGGCCCTTGTGATGGGCCTGGAGTGGGAGGGTGGCCCATCTGGACGAGGGACAGGGTGCCGGAGAGGACAGGTGCAGGGGACCAGGAGACACAGTCCGCCGATGGGATGCCAGGTGGGTCTCTGCCTGCGTCCAGGTGCTCACAGGTGCTCACAGAGCTCACAGGTGCTCACCGGTGCTCACAGATGCTCACAGAGCTCACAGGTGCTCACGGTGCTCACAGGTGCTCACAGAGCTCACAGGTGCTCACAGGTGCTCACAGTGCTCACAGAGCTCACAGAGCTCACAGGTGCTCACAGATGCTCACAGAGCTCACAGGTGCTCAC
>PVKZ01009688.1:0-10206 GCA_004027375.1 Macroglossus sobrinus
AATTCTTCTCTCTCTCTTCCATAAGGTCAATCTTCATGGAAGGACTAAGTTCTCTGAGTAAGCAAAAGATCTTGCACTGTTCAGCTGGAAGTCACCATTCGGCTAACTCAGTTCAAAACACTCCTTTTATACGTGAAAGAACAGAAGCCCCAACTGATTGCATAATCCATGGCCAAGCTAGGACTAAGATATTTGTCTCTGTTGTTGGTAATGTTCTTTATACCTTTTAATGCTGTATTACTGAGTATTTAGATAAATACTACTTTGCATTACTTGCCAATTTTAAATGTGCTTTTATCTTCTCTTCCAAATTAGAAGCTCCTTGAAGGTAAGAATATGGTCTCCCTTGATATCCACACAAAGATTAGCATGGTGGTTGCCACATTGTACAATTAATAGTACCTACAATGAAGAGAAGTCCTGTATATTAGTTAGCAAGTGCCATAATAATGCTTTTTAACAAACTCTTCCAAAATTTGGTGGCTTAAAACAGCAATCATTTATTATCACTTATCTATAGATGGGCTGGCTACAAATGAGCTGATTTAGATTGGGATTGGCTGGCTCTGCTGCAAGCTGTGGGTCCAATTGATCTTGGTGTCTCCTATGGGGAAGGCTCAGGTTTCCTCCAGGTGTATTAATTGTATGGTCCAGGGTGACAGGAACTACCCAAGGGAATCTAATTTTGCTTGAAGACTGAGGTGCAAAAGGGTGTGTTCAGTTGTTCTTATACATTTCCTACCTCATTTTCTATCCTTCTGCCAAGATCCCATTGGCCAAAGAAAGCCATATGCCTGAGGCCAAAGTGAAAGAATGAGAAGTTCTTTTGTTCCACAATGAGGTTAAAGCAAATCCTAAGAGTGGGGGAAGGATGGAATAACTACATGCTGAATACTAGTCTACCACAATCATGACCTTAAATCCCAAAGGCATTCTTGCTGTTGCTGACTCCACCTTTGATAGATTCTTGAAAAAACAAAGAGGGAGTTAAAACTTCACACTATTGCCAGTTAACTTTCTTCCTTAGATGAACCTAAAGAACTCCTGTTGCCTGGAGGTTCCTGTCCAAGGGGGTCTGGACAATGCCTTCTTTCTTTGTTCAGGCTGGCTTTCTGAAGTCTTAAAGTCAAAGGTCTTTTGGTTGCAAGTAATCAAAATTAATCAAACTAATGGCAATAACACAAAGATTTGTTAGTAGAATGACTGTATTAATTGCTAAGGCTGCTGTTATAAAGTACCACAAATGGGGTGGCTTACACAACATAAATTTATTGTTTCACAGTTCTACAGGCTAGAAATCTGAAATCAAGATATTGGCAGGATTAGTTTCTTCTGAGGGCTGTGAAGAAGAAACTGTTCTAGTTCTTTTTCCTTGTCTTATAGGTCGTCTTCAACACTGTTCACACAGTGTTCTCCTATGCATGTCTGTCTCCAAATTTCCCCTTTATATAAGGACATTAATTATATTGGATTAGGGCCCACCCTGAAGACCTCTGAAGATCCTATTCCCACACAAGGTCACATTCTGAGATATTGAGTTAGGACTTAACATATGAGTTTGGGGGTAGCGGGCAGACAGAACCCAATTTAACCTACAACACTGACCACAGGTTAGTTTCTCTGGAATGGTCCAATTTATACTTGTTTTTCTGAAGTAATTACTAATAGTGTTAATTATGTGCCAGTGTGAATGATAAATTATATGATCCTTTTATTTAGGAGAACACAAGGGTACACCATTAAATGCAGAGGCCTCTGGGGAGATTTTGGCCAGAACCTGAAAATAATCTGATCAGGTAGCCTTTACTCTCTGCTCTATAGTCATACTACCTATTCATATTAATTGTTTTTATTAACTAGACTGTATATTTTGTAAGAATCTGTGATTTCTACCCACATGGCTTGGTAGGTATTTCTTATTTTTAAGAGTTTAAAAGCAAACTTCTTATATTAAAAACATGCATGGAATATATAGTATATATATTATGTAATATATATAGTGCATATATATAATGCATATTACACAAACATTAATATACTATATGTAAATACACACATGCATGCATACATATACCTGAAAGTTTATATAGTATTTTTCTTTAAGAAGTTACTCTTCTGTGTCTATCATTCCATAACATTTCTTTAAGCAGTATGGAAGTGAGATTCATAAGCACTATTATAGTCTTTTATAGATGATGAGAACAAGACAATATAGCAATGCCCTTTACATGATAGAAGCAGAGGACACCAGTGCCTTCTGTATATACTGCTAAGTCAGCCCTGTGAGCAAAGAGGAGCCTCAGTCTTCAGTGCATCCAAAGGGAATTATGGGAGTTTCGACAAACAAAGAAATGAAAGAGGATGAGGGGATTTCAGTTAATTTAAAAAACAAATGAAGAAGAGATAAGGGGCTTTTGGGAGAGATAACCCGCCACTGTCAGGTGAGGGAACCAACTAAACAATAAAAAGGAGGGGGATGGGAACCTGTGTTCCTAACCACAGAGGAACTGGCTCCCTGAAAACAAGCACTGAAGATGTGAAAATACAGACTTTCAAGGAGACAACAAGAGAGGCTTTAGGTTAGGTTCTTTTCTGGCATCTGTTTTAAAGGCCAGAAATAATTGAGTTCGCATTAAGTGATAGAATCAGAGGATGAGGATGACTCCTGGCTCCTGGTTTAGTGCACATCATTATTTCAGCACTCTCAAAGTGAGCAAATAATCATCACTAGAAAATAAAGACACATTTTTATACATTTCAACATAATTATTTTTTTCATCATGTATGTTAGTACTTTTCAAAAAGTAAAATATGCATTTAAGTGTGTGATTTTGAAATATCAAGTTAAAACCAATAGTAATGATGACCACGAAAATATTGGTAGAAAATATTTGTATAAAAAAATTCTCCAAGACTAACTTGGACCCCATTCCTTCATTTCCCAATTCAGTGTTTACTGATGTCTTTTTAACCATGATATATATATATATACATAAATACACACACACACACACACATACATGTATATATGTGTGTGTGTGTGTGTATATATATATATATATATATATATGTATATATATGTATATATATACACATAGCTGTGTAAGTATATATGCGTTGAACACTGACTCATGTTTTGAGTCCCATGCTTTCATTTCCAACTGCCTAGGAACAATTTATACATATTGTTCTCACTTCAGATGCAGTATCGCTAAAAAAAACATCATTCCTTCTCTACGAGCTAGTTTTCTTTTTGAAATTCCAAATCGTCTCAATATTACTACCGTTTTTCTATATCTCAACATCAACCTTATTTCCTGCTTATCCTTTAATCATCCCACTCAAATCTGTTACTTTGTTTTTCTTTGTGACACTGTTCAAGATTCTATCTCCCTTTTCATTCACACTGCTTCCATCTTTGTTCACACAGTCAGTCACTGCTCACCTGTGTAAGGTGACAACCTCCTAAATGGATTTCCTGCCTACAAATATTTTTCCTGTTTCAATCTATTCAGGTCAAGTTAATCTTTTCAAAATCTATTTTAATATCTTTTAAAGAATAAATTTAAAAAATAAAAATTTTGATGTTTTCTCAGTTCAAACACTTTCAATGTCTCTCTTTTACTAATAAAATAAAGTCCCAGTTCTTATACCAACAACCAGAAATTTCTATGATCTTAGTTTCCTCACTACCTCTATTCTCTTAATTTGTACATTTTAAGATAAAGAATACCACTTAACACTTAATAATCTTTCTGTCAGCCCTCCTTAAAAATAAGATACTTAATAATTTTTATTTTATTAAAATATCTTACTAAAATAATATTTTATAAAAATAATTTGTATTTCTTAATTTTTTATTTTAAAATAATATATATATTTTAGAGATTAAATTTTTAATAATATTTTAACATATCAAATGTTATGGACTAATCTGAATAAAGAGTACACACTTCACTGGCTTACCATTCTGCTATTATTTTAAGTAGAACTCATGTTATGTGTTCTTCCTGGTCAAACACTGACCTTCAAGATGACCCAGAACACATCTGAGAATATAATAACCTAAGCACCTCTCTAATGATTTTTAATTGAAATAAAGCTTTTCTAGAATAGATGTATATGTGTCGAGTTATATCTGTGTCAGAGTCCTATTTATAAGGTGCATTCACTGCATTAAATACTTTGTATAGTTTTTATCTCTACTATTCTGTAGCCCATATTCTCTGTTACTAGGAAAGTCTCACTGTCCTCACTTGTCCAATAAAATAAGGAAATTAAGCCTTGCTGAGGTTGATGGACATGGAAATTAAAAAAAAAAAGGCAAATCAGATACAAAAATAATTTTGTAAGAAAAAATGATAAAAATCTATTACAGATTGATTAAAGGGAATGAAATTCCAGGTTGCTAATGAGAATTGTGGTACAACTGACTTGAAAACAGAGAATTAAGTATTAGAGGGCGACTTAGAAAGAAAGATGATGAATTTGGATTCAAACGTATTTAGTTGAAATGTGTCATGATAGACTACCCAAGCAGAGAGAGAGAATTTAGGTTTAAGTAAGCAATTAGGATGATAACTATCAATTAAATTCTTAAGATTAGAGGCTGGAATTGAAAGTATGAGAGTGGATACTCTCAACCAAGAAGAGACTACAAGGTAAGGAGAACAGAGCTGAGAACTAGTCAGAAAAATCCTTTGGTCCCTCAATCTAGATTCATTATCTATTTAAGTATATTTACTTGTTATCATTTCATTTCAATGTCATTGGTATTTTGACTACTTGTCTTACCTTACTTTTTCAACTCTTGCTAAACTCTCAGGTTAAGAGAATCATGGCTCTTATTCTGACCACAAGAATCTGCATCTCCTTCATTTCCATTAACATTTTTGGTTTATGACAATACCATTGACTTGATTCTTTGAATTTCATATTTCTTCCCTGGTTTTAGTTTCTCATTTGCTATTCATGTGAGGTACTGTAGCACAGTCTGAGCTATGGGTAAGAAGAGAAAGAGGAGGTAGTAAAAGAGATAGAGGAGTGGTTATGAAAACATGAGAACCAGAATGATAAGGCATAGTGAAAGTCAAGAGAGAAGGGAGAAGACAATTCAAAAATACTTGAGAGTTAATTTTATCGAATACAATATCGATGTCATAAGAATGCCACAAAAGATAGGACCACCATAGGGACCGCTATGGACTGAATTGTGTCTCTCTACAGTTCATATGTTGAAGTACTAGCCCCCAGTGTGATGTTATTTGAAGATGTGGCCTTTGGGGGGTGATAATGTTTAGATAAAGTCATGAGGGTGTAGGCCTCATGAGAAGAGACCCAAGGAGCTTGCTCTCTCTCTCTCTCTTCTTGCAACACAGCAAGAAGACTGCCATCTATAGCCAGGAAGAGCCCTCACCAGGAAATCTCATTAACCAACTTCTTTATCTTGGATGTGTCAACTGTAAGAGACAAATTCCTGTTTTTTAAGTCACCCAGGCCAAGGTATTTTGTTATGGAAACCTGAGCTGACTAATAGTGGGACTATTATTACTTTACTTAGGCTTCACAATTCCACATTGAAAATTACCCATCAGTGTTGACTTATTCAATGTTCAATAAGACCTCACCATTATAGAAAGTAAAGCTCTCATACTCTCCTGATGCTGCAATATATCAAATTCTTTCTTTTTCTTCTTCTTCTTTTTTTTTTTTAATACTGCTAAAAATCTTCATTTGATGGAGCATAGGACGCATATTCTGGGATTGCAACTGATGTCATCTTAAAGATTACTCTTGGCTTCCAAAGTCAGAACTAGCAAAGTTTAATTAATTAGAAGATCTCTCATTAATTTTGCTTATACATGTTTTTCAATAACTTGCAATGTGACATCCATGGTTTCATGGTGAATGAGAAATGCCAATAACATTTGACTTGTAAAAATTATAAAAGACCTTTAAAAGATGCCTAGTTCATGTTATAGTGATTGAATGGAAAATGCAAAAATCTATTATGCCTCCATGGTCAATATCCCATAGGTTAAGAATTTAGTTATTCCTGGATAAAGGCCATATTAGTATAGATTTTTGTATTTTTTTCTAAAACAGTGACCAGGGGTATTTCAACACTATTGTTTTAAGCTCCTTCTTAGATGCCTTACCTTTTTGCTAGCCTATTCTCTGCCCTTGAGAATATAATAAAGTACTTTCTCTTTTCAACTCTCCTGGTAATAGCTATTAGTTCACCTACACAGAGGTGACTTAATACCAGTAAAATCTGATAATCCTATAATCCATCATTTTAATGCCTACCCACAAAATATCTAGATCTCCTGGTGACGGTGGTACTGATAGCTACTTTATGTCTGATTGCACAGATAATGTAAATTACTAACAAAATTCTTGTACTTCTTGTAGGGCTTTAATATATGGAAATTTTAAATATGGAAATTTTGTTCAATGCAGGATTTTGCTTGAGTTTCATGCTCCCTTTTTGCACTTGATTTTAATAATGATATTGTCAAAGCAATTTCCACAAAGTTCAGGAACCTCATGGTTCAAAGAGGAAATGAGTTGTACTATCACATCATTCTTATCTGTGTTTTTCTGCTCATTCCCCACTGTACTGTCTTGACTTGTTGGAACAATTGAGACATGGAATTCAGGCATCAAGAAATTTTTGCTTAGGAGATCAACATTAGCCTTTAGCTTATTTTTACAACATACAACATGGAGACTGTAAGTGTCTTCTGGCCCAAGACCTGTGGTCTCTTTTTAATCCCAGATGGCTTGTTCTAATGCAAAAAGAGCTTCTGAATTTCATCAAAAAGTTTGCAAAGAACTATAGAGTGATTCATGCTTTGGTGTGCAAGTAAAGGCTTTTAAAGGTACACACTAAGATGAAATAAATGCCCCTCCTTTCAATTACAAGCAAAACAAAGAAAGCACTATCTGGATCATTGCAAATGACTCTGAGAACAATAAATCAGTACTGATACCAAGCCTTGTTTTAACACACTGGGCTATGCTATGACTATAATCTTTCAAAGAACAAAGGTAGAGCAGCATAGCAACTTCTAGAGGACCTTGTCACAGCCATTAGAAAAAGATGTTCTAAATTGGAGAGTGAAATTAATTCAAAAAGGGTCCCAGATGAACTGCAAGGTCACTCTCAGCAGTGAGGCTGACATTAGTAGCTAAACCTACCACATTTTCTTGGTGGTCTCTTATGTATGTTTCTTCCTTTTTCCTGCCTCCCTGTCTGCCATTTTTGCTTTAGAATTTTCCCCCTTATAGGTCTTTTGATTTCTGATAATATTTCTTCTTTTTTTCTATCCTTGTTGCAATATATATTATATGCTTGCTGGATTCAGAATTTTGTGCTCTTTTTTAGTTTGAAAAATGAACAAAACCTTTAATATCTCTTTCTGAAAAAAACACTTCACATTGAATTTATTATTTTTTTAGTAGAAAGGATGAACAGAGAGAGCAATAATGATTAACTATAAAGAGACAAAGAGAAATGAAAAAAGGAACAACGCAAGGGAAAATAAAGGCAGATTGGAGAAAGAACAGAAATGCAAAGGGTGTGAAATGGGAGGGGCAGAAAGATGAAAGAGAAAGTTTAGGTGGTAATGGGATAATACAAAAAATGGGTTAATAAGATTGGAAGAGGTTCAGGTTCAAATTTGGTATATTTATTTTAACACTGTAGATTCAACTTTTAATTCTTCTTAATTTACCAGGTTTTATATTATCTCGTTATTTAAAATGCAGTGTTGGATAAAAAGAAGCACCTTAAATGCAGTCTTTTAATTATTTACACGTTTGGTTATTTAAACCATTAATACTGAAAAGTGTTAAGAAATAAAGTAAAAATTGTTTCCCAGTGTAATTAATGCATGCTTTAGTCAGTGTACAGAAAACAGAACCCTTAAAGATTGGTAGTCAAAAGAAGTTTCTACTATACAAGTATTATTTCCATTATATTCTCTACAGCAAAAAAATCTTCTTTTAATAAGAAGTAGCATCATTTTTAATAGCATACCTATTTTTTGTAGAATATTTTTAAACATCTTTAATGAAGTGTAATTGATGTACAATGTTTAAAGTGTGTAATGTGACATGTTTTACTAAGAAAATGCCTATATACTCCCTACTCACATTTAAGTTAATGAACATAGCCACCACTGTCAAAATTTTCTTTGAACCTCTTTTAAATCTCTCACCTATTTCTTTTTTCTTCCATGCCTCCATTATCTCTGAGGCAACCCTGGATATTATACATTTGCCTTTTCAAGAATTTTATATACATAGAAGCAAACAATATGTGCTCTTTTTTATCTGATTTCTTTCACTCAGCTTGATTACTTTGAGAGACATCCATTTGTATTGTGTATCAATTCATTCATTTATATGGCTAAGTAGTATTTCATTGCATGAATATACCAGAGTTTGTTTATTTATTTATTTGTTGATGGATATTTGGATTGTTTCTAGTTTTGGCTACTGCAAATAGAACTTTTATGAACATTTATGTACAAGTTTTTGTATGAACATATGTTTTTATTTCTCTTGGTGAATATCTGGAAATGAAATGATTAGATTATATGGGAGACTTCTTTGTAAAGAAATTTCCGATAGTCTTGAAAAGTAGTTAGTCATTTACGTTCTCACCAGAAGCATATTAGAAGTCTTTCATCTGCTTTGATATTTTGGTCTCTTGTTTCAAGCCATTGCCAGCTCTAGGACCTTTTAGTACAGCAAAGGTTGAAACTATTTTGCAACATTCAATCAGGTTTGTTGAAATAACGATTGCTTATTTTCTCAAGTCTATATAATTTGGTAACCCTGGAAAATTTATAGTAAATTTGAGTTCCATTACAATTTCAGAAAGTAAATAATGCATTTCAAAAATTTTAAGGAATTTTTGATTAAAGAAAGACTAGAGAAATACTCATCTACATCAGGCGAACAGGAAAGATAATGACTGATTAGTCATTGGTACATATATTTTATCAGAGGCTCTAGAAAGCCAAAGGCTATGCTGTTTTGGGGACCAAGATTGGGATTCTCCTATTCATTTACATTTTGTGTCATATGTTCTTAATTTCTCAGGTTTTGTTTGCTCAGATAATAATTAGGACTATCTACTTTCAAAGGATTTTTTCCTTTCCTCCAATTCTGACCTTGTAAAATTATCCTAAATTAAAAATAGCACCTTTTCTAATTCAGCCATGAGATACATAAGTGTCCCACAGGCTTTGTGATACTTCAGATATATTTGGACAACTGTATTTAAGATTCTAAATTAGATAATATTAGATTAGACTTAGATGTAGAGAGAGTATAATCATCACTTTTAGCAGTGGATCAGCATTTAGCATAATCACAAAAACCCATTCATATTTGATAACCACCACCTCAGATATTTTGATTTCCTCTTTTTCCTCCTCTCCCAGTCAATGATTTGTACTAAGTCACAGACTGTATTAATTCCATCCCAAAATTATATCAATACTGTTTTACTAAGGAATTTTCATGTTTTGTTGTTGTTCTTTCCTCTTTAATATATTTTCAGCCAAAAAACCTTCCTAGAGTAAATAATGTCTCCAGCACCTTTGGAAGTAAGGACAGTAAAGTGATTGACATATTAAAAACAGATTATTTGTTCTAGAAAAATTAACCAAGTATGAACCATTTAGTTGAAACAGCTTGTTTTTAAAAAAAAAGTTTTCTTATTTTCACCTTGGTAGTTTTTCTTGGAGTATAGAAATATCTAGACCAAATAGTCTAGAGTTCATAGAAATATGAAGACTTAGCATTTATTAAATTAAAGATGAATACTGTTTCTTAGTTTAATTTGTTGCTTTGAAATCATGGAAGGAAGCAGGCCCAAAAGCAAGCTTTGGAACACTTAAGGAGTGCTTGTAGTTAACTTCCTCTTACTCATTTAAAGCTTTGGCACCTATATCACAGGCTTCTTTTCCATCTCAATCTCTGCCATCCTCTTGCCTGGCCCAATTTGGTGTCCCCATGGGAGGAATAGCTCAGAGAATGGCCTCTCAGTTTGGGGCTTTCTTTATCTCTAGTCACAGTTTCTTCCCTGTACCTGAGCGACTGGTACCCAGGGACATACCACTGACCTTAAGTAGGAAGATAAACAGCTTCACCTGCAAGCTCATTAATTCATATATTCTACTCTATCAT
>PVKZ01009689.1:0-10200 GCA_004027375.1 Macroglossus sobrinus
GGCCACGAAACGGCCCAGCTCAGCTTTGTGGCCGCTCCAGCCTTACTCACAGGGCGGCCATCGTCCCTGCCAAAATGGAACCGTGCCCGAACTTGGCAGGCTATTCGGATCCAGCCAGAGAGTCTGGGTGCGGCCGGAGTTTGGGCCTAGGCCCCGCCTCCTCACTCGCTCCGTGATGCTGGGGGAGCGGCTGAACCTCTCTGGGCACCGGCTTCCGCATGACGTCGGAGAGAAAAAATGTTTTTTGTTCCTGCTACAGTCAAGCAGACTCCAGCTGGACCCAACCAAGCGCCCTACAGATAACAAGTAAAACTCTGGACGAGTTTTATTTGGCTTGAAAGCACTATGGAGCCAACTAGAAGAAAAGGCAGATTCTTGGGGAGACTGAAACTTGAGGGACTGTCACTTGGTAGCTTCGTCCCCGACGGCAGGCTGCACTCAGTATCATGCAGCAGCTACACCCCCAACCCCGAACCCCAAGTCTTTCTGGCTTGCAGAGTGGGGGACAGATCGCAGGTCAACCACAGCTGCTTGTAAGTGGTGGTGATGGGGGGTGTCCAAGAACAGAGAAAGTCAAGAGAGGGGGAACCCCAACTTCTGTGTATCAATTCTGTCCGAGTCCGGTTGCCTCCAACCACGCGTGCGTGGGGCGGCCTCGTGAACGACTCAGAGGTAAGAGGAAAAACAGAACTGACCTCCGAGCTGATGCCCACGGGATGATGAACCGTCCTAGCAAACGAAGCAAGAGCTCATGAAACAGAAACACCCTCAGGATCCAGAGTCCCCACGGCGTGACGCTCACGGCGCCCAGAACAGTCTGGAGTCACTCGACCTCCTAACGACCCGGAAACTCAGACCCGATCGCGAGGAAACACACTCGACCGAGGGGAAAAAAGGAAGACGGATCCCTACTGGGGAAGAGCCATCATCTGATATTCTGTGAGACGCGACTCCGATTCTATGAGATACTTCCGGCCGCAAGTGACAGAAAACCCACCTCGAAATGGTTTCAGCACTGAGAGAATTTATGACCCGACAAAACGGAATTCCAGAGACGGCCACGTCGAGGTTGGTCAACATTGGGAAGGACACTGCTCCTCTCCGTCTGTCCACACTGCCCTTCGCGGCACGCCAGCCGTGTCCCCCCGCGGTGAAGAGACAGCCGCCACTCACCCAAGGCATGCCACGAGGTGCTTGAGGACACATGCCCTGTCCTGTGTCCCCTTCCTTCCTGCTCTGCGTGTTGTCCCGGGAGCCTGTGACTCCTGGAGCGTCCCACAGCCTTCTGAGGACCGAGACGCTAGACACGAATGACACTCGGAGGAGGGCGTAGAAATAACTGAGAGGGTCCCGAGTCATCAGGACAGTGAACCCTAAAACCAGCCACCTCCAGCCAGCCTGGCAAGTGTTCTCTGACTAACAACCAAGACGCCCTATGGGAAACACCCAGGGGGACGGGAATGCTAGCGCCATTTGGTCTAAATAGAATTTAAAAAAAAAAAAAAAAACAAGAAAGAAACACAATGAAAATTAGAATGATTAAATCCTGGCAGTCACATAGCTCTTAGCCCGAGAGGTTCTCTCATGCTTTGTGTTTAAAAGCGAGATTAGCATGCTTTATAGAAAGACAGTCTGAGACATAATAGCCCAGCGCGGAGCCATTCTCCTTAACAAGCAGAAAAACGGAAAGAGAATCGAAAAAGAAAAAAAGAAAACTGTGTCATTCCAGGCTGTGTAATGTCATCTGCAATTAAAATCTTTGCGCTCTGCCAGTCCTGTGCTCGAGGCGTTTAGAAAGCTACAGCCTGGTGCGGATAATGCCCAGATCTCTCCATCTTCATCACGGACTCCTCGCTCCTGACTGCCCTGTGGACGGGGACGCCGAGGGCGGGACCCACCCAGCGCGCACCTGACCGGTGCCCAGCCCACTGCCCTGTCCCCAGGCTCTCTCCTCCTGCAGAACTGCCTCCTGCCCGCTCCACGCCCCTAACCCAGGGCCCAGACTGGGCCACCCTCCCGCCCTGGCCGCTCACACGACCGTTTCTGTCCCGTGTGCCCGGCTAAGGGCCGCTGTGTCCCCCACCCACGGCTAGGAGGAAGGGACCGTCCCAGCCAGGGACCGCTCTCCAGAGTGAGGACGCTCAAGAGAAGGAGCTTGCCTGTGGCCACCAGACCCCGGACCTGGCTCTGTCTAATTTCTCTTTTCTCCAGCTTCGCGAAGCAAACTGAGACCACAGGGCAAGAATTCCTCAGCTGGCGTCTGAACCTATTTTATTTCCCGCCCATTTTCCCTTCTCTTCCTTCCTGCCCGCCGGTCCCCTGGAGCCGGCCTCCTTGGTGGCTCCCAGACCCGACGGTCCTCCGTCAGCACCTGGCGCTGTCCACACGCGCGCATGCACGCGCACACACACACACACACACACACACACACACACACACACACCGCGCCTGGAGAAGCCATGCTCCCTGCGGACGCCCTCCCAGCCTTCCTCCCCAAGCCTGACATTCCCCGTCCCTCAGCTACGTCCCCTAACACACGTGTCCCCTCTCTCTCTTGCTCCTGCCAGCTACTGACCCCCTTCCCCGCTCCTTCACTGCTTCTGCACCCCCAAAGCTCCGCTTAGAACAGGGGCTCCTCTGTGCAGCCTCCCCACGGCCGTGGGGATGGAGCCGCCCCCGGCGTCCCCACCTCCACCCTACATGGTGCATATTCATGTTCGATTCGTGGGTGTCCCCCACAAGGCTGGGCTGCCTGCTTCCCCGTGCGTCCCCTGTACATGAGGAGGTGGCCGGGCACGCCCGCTTGGCCGCGCTGTGCCGCCCACCCCTTCGACGTCCCTCTCCTGAGGGGACTTCGGGAACTGGACATAGGACGGACGCCACCCCGAACGTGCCGCCTTCTGTGCCCTGGGCAAAGGCTGCCCCGGGCTCCTGGCAGAGTCCCGGGCCACGGGCGTCAGCACCAGATGGCCTGGATCTGTCACCTCTTTCACACTGGACATCCCTGAGACCCGGGGCCAGCCCCTGGACGTCCCCGAGCCCTAGTCCCCTAACGCAGCTAACATGAGACTCCCCGCCAGGGCGCTGCAGCCCGGAAGAGGGGGCGCGTGTGAGGCGTTCAGCCGGGAGCCTCAATAATCAGAACAGCTCTGGAGGGCGCATTATCATCCCTTGGGCGTGCCTGCCCCCCGACCCCGTCCTTCCCAAAGCTGCCAGTGCTCTCAGAGTCCTCCGCCTGTGCCCCCCAGGCCGGCAGCCCAGACACAAAGAAATCAGCTGACTGGAGTCACATGACCCACAGAAGGCTGGAGACCAGACGCCCCTTTCTGAATCCCCGTGTCTGAAAGCCTACAGATGCACAAATGCCCCCGCGGGGAATAAGAATTTCACGGGGACAGTTCCTCCGACCAGGGAATCACCACGTCCTGTCACATGTTGCCGGTCTCACGGTCGGCGGTGGCCAGCACGCTCTCCCGTCCCTGGGGGACGAGCCTGCCTGACCGCCGTCCCGCCTGGCTCGGCCCGGGGTGCCCCGCTCCCCGGCGTCTCCCACCCGGGCCCTTCGGGGTCTGGCTGTGACAGACCCGAATCCAATCCAGCTTCTGATGGTCCCGAGAACATTCTTTCTGCTCACAGGGAACCCTGAGAGCGACAAGTCTCAGCGGAGGCTGCGGGCTCGGGCTCAAAGGTCTGACGTCTGCGAAACCCCCAGCGCACTGCAGGCCCCCCCGTACGTGAGCCGTCCCCGTCGCCGGCACCGCCACGACCATCATCCCCGTCATCGGCATGGGCATCACCGTTTCACAGACAGACCCACGGGCCTCGCACAACGCTGAGCTCAGGCCCGCGTGGGGACCCTCGCTCTACGCAACTCTGGGGAGCTGTCGTCAGGGTTCATGCCTCGGTTTTCTCAGCACCAAATGGGAACAATCGCCAACAGCAGCAGCCTCACGGGGCTGTCGTGAGGAGTCCGTGCGCGGATGTAACTACAGCACTGAGACCAGTGCCAGGCACGCGGCACGTACTCCACGGGGGCCAGCTCGGGTCACAGCCCTGGGAAGCCCCCCCCACCATGAGGAGAGAGACCTCCCCAGGAACGAGAGGACAACTCACACCCAAGCAGAGACCGGGCTAGCCCTGATTTCATTTTATTTTTTTTTCCTTGAGCTTGACTTTCTCGTCCCATCTGGAGCACGCTGGCCCTCCTACGGCTCTTGGGCTCCGAATCAGAGAAGGCCTTTGGGGAAACACGGTGAGGCCAGCTGTCACGCGGGCTCCTGGAAACCGGAGGCTGTAAACACACACTGAACCCCCGCCCCGCAAAGTCCCAGCGGGAGGCTGCCCTCAGCGGAGCGCCACCGCGGGGACACGGCCCACCTCCGAGCTGGCGTGCCGTTCCCACCTCTCCCGGAGGCTCCGTGCAGCCCCTGAACACCGCCCCCTCCCTCCCTCTGTGCCGGTTCTGTTCACAGAACACTTCTCCCTCGGCCCACGTCATCCTTCTCTCGGCAGGAGCGGGACGGCTTTCCGCTGGCACGCGACACCTCCCCCAAGTGACGAGGCAGTCCACCAGAGCCAACAACTCCATTAAAAAAATTCTCATCCCAGACCCGAGAGTCCCGTCTGGAAAAAAAAAATAACTTCCATCGGTGACAGGTTCAAGCTCAAGGGGGATACTCAGAGTACTCTTGGGACAGTGGGATAGGGGGAGAATAAAATGCCTAATTATGAGGAATTGGAAACGATGTAACATTTGTATCATCTGTAAAAATACACAAAGCCTCCACGGTCCCCGGGCCACGTCCACGAGCCTCCTCTCTCTGGACCTTCCACGATGCAATTCGAACTGCAAGAAACACTTTTTATATCTGACCCAGTCCACACGCACCTGTGCGTCTGTTCGTGAAATAAGTCACACGCGGCGATGCTCACGTCTCCCGAGCCCGTTTCTGCGTGGCGCCCGTCGCCTACTGAGCCGACCTCTGACGAGTGATGACCCACAGTTGAAAAAGTGTATCTAGAGGACTCGAGAGCTGTAGGAGGCTAAGGGTGAGGGGCGACACAGCACTGGTTTTGGGGTCCAGGCTGAGAGCGGGCTGGAAGCTGCCGTCACTCAGGCGAGGGTGGCAGAGCGGGAGTATGTGCACCCCAGGCCCCTCTTGGACGCCGGGCGACCTTGGGCGAGCCGGCCCCGTGCGCCCGCGTGTCCCTGGGTTCGGGGTCACCGCCAAGGCGCAGTCTGAGCGTCCAGGTGGGAACTGAGCCAGCGAGGGGACGAGGGAGCCCCACGGGGTTCGTTGGAGGGAGCGGAGTTTGGGCAGAACCTCTGAGAGGACTGAGGCATGCAGTGAGCCTCCCGGGGCACCCCGAGGCTCCCTCGCACCTGGCAGGCCAGGACACTCACCGCCAGCACCCGGAGGGGTTGAGGACAACAGCTCACAGCTGCCCCCTCCCCGGCAGCTCTCCCTTGATGAGGTAATGCCACCACCTGGTGTGGTGTCCACTGTCCCAGCGCTGTGAGGCTGCTCGCCGGAGGACAGGCTTTGGCCTCTGCCACAGCGACTGCACCACAGTGCGACGCCCCCCACCTCCTGCCTCCCGCCACCCCATAGGTGTCGCCCCCAAGAGCTGCCCCCCCCCACGAGCCACCTGTGTGTGCGTCTTCATAACGTGAGACCAAGCATCGGTGACACCGGCCAGAGTCCGGGGTCGACACAGCGAGAATGGGGCCCTCGGGACGCTTTCCAAGGCTGGTTTTGAGAATGTGTTTTTGCTCGAAACCAACACTGCACGAGCAGCCACGTGTTCTCTGCCAGCCCCGTCTCGCTCTGTCCACCTGGCCCCTGGGAGGTGGGCCCTGTGTCGTCGTCACTTTCGTGTCACGCATGGCCGACCCGAAGATTGAGGAGGTTAAGAAAGGGGCCTGAGACCCCCACTTGAGATTAGCAGACGAGCCCGTGCCTGTGGTCACATGCACCCGGCCGCAGCTCTGTGACCACACACGCACCACACAGGAGCACACACATGCACACGAATGAACACGCATGAACAGGCATGCACATGCATGCCTGCGTCCTCCTTGGTCCCCATGTCCCCAAGGCCAGGGCCCTCGTGTTCTTAGTGCAGTTCTGAGGGTATGGCGGGAACCGACGTCCCACGTGCCCTGAGCCTGCCGCGACAGGGGCCGCCACTTCCCCCTGGGGGGGCCCTCGCTGAGTTGAGAGGGGGCGCTCGCTTGGGGCCCGCCGTGGACTCGAGCACACTCGGCAGCTGCACCCCGCACCCCGGCATGCTTTAGGGGGCCGGCAGTCACGAGGGCCTCACTGAAACCGGCCTGGTAAGTCCCCGAAATGCCACCAAGAGGAAGAAGCTGTTCCCTCCTGCTTCCTCCCGATTTGCTGAGACAGGCCTGCGAGGTGCTTTCACTGGCGGAGTGCGGCAGAAGTGGCGCTGTGTGAGCTCCCAGCCCAGGCTCCGAGAGGCCCTGCGCGGGGGACCGCCCCGCCACACACACACACGTGACACAGTCTGGCTACCCGGCCGGAAGGCGAGAGGTGAGCCGTGCTGGAGGAAGGCCCCAGGTGTCCCAGGCGGCCCAGCTGAGGCCCCCACCTGAGCCCCTGCCTGGCCCACAACGGCCAATCCCTGCCGTGCAGAGGACAGCTGGTTGTCAGGTGTCCAGACAAACTCCCAGAAGTAGAGACACCCAGGGATTCGTCTGGGGAGAGGTGACAATGGGCCGAAGAAAAGAACCAACTGGTGACGCCGCCCTGGCTCGGGGAGAAGCGGACGCATGTGCAGGCCCCCAGGAGAGGTGCGGGTCCCGGCCCGTCGGGACGCCAGAGGCTCCGACGAGAACGAGATCGGTTTACGGTGTAGAGCAAGGCGAACGCTTCTGCAGCTCAGGCCCCGCGACACAGGCAGACCAAGCCCCGCGACAGAGACAGGCCAGGTCCCGCGACACAGACAGACCAACCCCCGCGACAGAGACAAACCACGCCCCGCGACACAGACAGGCCACGCCCCACTACACGGACAGACCACGCCCCACTACACGGACAGACCACGCCCCACGACACAGACCACGCCCTCTGACGCAGACCACACCCCATGAGACGGACCACTCTGCCATACACAGACCACGCCCCGCGACACAGACAGACCACGCCCTCTGACTGACAGGCCACGCCCCGCGACAACACCGCACCACGTGACACAGACAGACCACGCCCTCTGACGCAGACCACGCCCCCACGACACACCCCCGCGTACGCTCTGTAAGGTAGAGAGAGTTCTGGGGTTTCACAGCTCAGTTCCTCAGGCAGCAAAAGGAAACCATGGCCATGGGGACCGGAGCCGGTGGCCATGGGGACACAGCACTGTCCCAAGCCCCGTCCCCTACCAGGACATTGTCTTGTTCCGTGGACTCACACGGAAGGGGGTCTCTCGGGTCTGGCTGTTTCCAGCCCAGTTATGTTTGGGGGAGCCATCTCCGTTGTGTAGACATGTGCCCTGTTCTTTCTCATTGTTGTATAACATTCCACTGTGCACCCACTAGACCTGGGGTCCCCAACCCCCGGGCCACGGACGGGTACCAGTCCTGGCCGGTTAAAACCCAGGCCCCGTAGCAGGAGGTGAGCGGTGGGCGAGCGAGCGAAGCTTCATCTGTCTTGGCAGCCACTCCCCAGCCCTACATCACCTCCTGAGCTCCACCTCGGATCCTCGGGCGTTAGATTGTCACAGGAGCCCCGGTCCCTGGTGCCACAAAGATGGGGCCCGCTGCCCAGTAAAGCTAAGGCAGGAGCTTCAGTGGAGAAGCTGTGTACTGTCACAGAGACACAGCGACAGAGCCTGAGGCTCGGTGGGAAGCCGAGACGGCAGCAACCACACGCTCCTGACGACGCCTTCCCCACGGGCTCGGGCGAGGGCAAAGTTTCTTGCTTCAAACAGAGATGATCAGAGCTTGTAAACTAGGAAGTGATAGGCTCCTGATAAATCACAGGTCACGCCTTTGCAAAACCAGCACCAAAACTCACACCGAGGGACTCCCTCTGCGGACCCATGCCTCCCCCAGGCCCTCGTTAGTCTAACAAGTGTCTGTGAGCACGTGCGACCTGCCGGGTGCGGAGCTCGGCGCCCTGGAAACGATGGGGAATGGGACAGGTGGACTCCCTACTCTCAGGAGACTTATCCCACCGTCATGAGACAGAGGAGCGTGTGCAAAGGCCCTGGGGTGGGCAGGCGTGCGTCACGACCGAGGGGGACCAGTGGGGTCTCCAGCTGGAGAGCAAAACGTGGGTGGAAGGTGGAGCCGGGGGACCTGCGCATGCGCCCAGGTGGGGCCGAGCCGTCTGACGCCGGTGAAGAAGAATTCTGGGCTTGACCTTGTCCCCTCACCACTGCACAGGCCAGCCCTGCCGCTCCGCGTGCACTCTCGGCCCGGACAGAATCATCAGTGCCCCGAGCCACACGCGCTGCTGCACGCGAACAAACCCGGTAACTATCAAAGTTCCCGCTCCCAGCACTGTCTCAACGCCGAAGGGTGACGACCCCCGCTTTAGGGAGAGAAGGACGACCTTCCATGCTGGGCTAGCCCTATTAAGTCACCGTCACCTCCAAAAGACAGAAGGTGGCCCCACAGAAGGCCCCGCCCTCCACCTTCACCCCCCTGTGACTTGCTTTCTCTTCAACCCACAAGGGCCCCTACACGTTCCAGCCAAGGGGTGAAGGGAGCCCGAAATCCAAACGACGATATGGTTGGCAATCCACTCATAGTCGAAACGCCGTTGATGCGTTTTCAAAACGGGGCAGCGGACGGGGCCGTCGCCGACTCAAATCCGCTTTCTGGGGCTTCCGGTAAATTCAGGCATTGAAAGCCAGGGCACTGTTGAGCGGACAGCCCTGTGCACGTGCATGCACACACACACACACACACACACACACACACACGTGTGCGTGTTCACACCAGCGCTCAGCCCGCGGCAGACCACATCCTCGGGCCCACAGCACGGGGTCCCCTCCTGGACCCAGGAGCATCCCCGTGCCTTTCCAGTGGGGTCACCAACTCCGTGAGGACTGGACGGTGTCCCGGCCCTAAGGGAAACGGGGATCGACGCTGTTGTCTCGAGTGTCCCCTGCGTGTCAGCTGCCCAGAGAACCCACGTCCTGCCGAGGACGCCGACGCTCAGAGTCTAAGTAACATGTTCACGTTCCCACAGCGAGAAGCCAAGGTTGCCACTGACGCCTTCTGTCTCCAGAGCTAAACCCCCTGCCACGTGCACTCGGGAAACACGTGCAGGGGACGCGGAGGCCGTGGAGGGAGCAACGCAGTGGGAAAACTCCTTTCGGGGTAAAAAAATAATAATTTCTGTGGCCTCCTGCACTCAGGGACGCAGTGGAGAGAGAGAGAGAGAGAGAGAGAGAGCGAGATCCCTATTGTTAGAACCACAAAAATAACCCGGTAACCACCTCCCGAAATAGAGCCATCAACAACATGACTGACGCGAAAACCCCAAATGTCTCTTCAGCGTGTGAGGAATAGCAGCAGCCCCCAGACGCTCCGGGGGCACCCCCCCCCCACTCCCCGCTGCTTCCAAACGGCCATCTCAGCCTCTCGTACCTGCCCGCCAAGCCCACAAGGCCCGGGGCTTCAGGATCTGAGTCACGGTAATTACTGTTTTAAAATGCATCGCAGGCGCCTCGTTCTCCAACGCTGGGCGATTTCATTCACCCCCACGCGCCCCACTTTGAATGGTGACAACAACTGCTTCCCGCTCCCTGCACTGCCTTCCCTTCCCGAGGTCCAGGCCCTCTGGTGTGACATTCGCCTCCCGCCCACGCTTCCCGCACACGCCCCGCTCCCTGTCCCGGGCTCAGCCTGTGCTGCGTTCTGCCTGGAGCTCCCCCCGCTCCCTACCCGGCCCCCGCCCCCTTGTCAATCTGGGAACTCCTACTCCTGCCGAAGGAACGACTGTTCCAAATGTCACCTCCTCCGAGGAATCTTCTCCGCCCCTCCCCGGAGAACGGATGTCACCCAAAAGCGTGTTCACGTCCTCGATGGAGCACTTTTTGTCAATGCACCAGAACTGTTGGGCCACGTGCTGGTCTCCCCTCAAAAGACCAAGGAGGAACTCTTCAAGGTCAAGGATGGTGTTATATTTCTGTTCAAAGCCCATACAGCCACCTGACCTCACACAATAA